>JAPQRQ010000014.1:20632991-20654156 GCA_037367365.1 Apogon talboti | reverse complement strand
GGGCATCATACACACACAACACGTACACAAGGCGCACACCCATACGTGCACATACGCACACAAAGAGCCGTTCTTTCACTAACAGACTAACACACAAAGATGCATTAAAGATTTATAGTCTGTCTTCTGTTAGTGTGATCTCTCATGTGTGCACACTGCCGTACACACCCACAGAATGAAAATCCTTCTTTCACTAAAATGATTTCACTTGCATGCAAGAATGCATTTGCACACACACATACACACACCTGTCCTGGCAGATGCCATAGCTGTGTTCTCATGCCTGCTGCTGGGAGGGTCATTCTGTTGTAAAGCTGTGTCTGATTTAATACAACCGGCTGACATCACAAACGCCGGCGTTCATCGAAAATAACTCAACAATGACAGCAATCCCCCTGCTGTCTAGTCAATTAAAAATACAGCACTTTAATAGCTGGAAAGAGCACATCTTAATGTGTCTGTGCATTGGCTCTTGCACAGTCCAGATAGTCAGCAATACATTTTTTAAATGTTGCTATACATATAAACATTGCTTCATGCGTTGATAGTAATGTAGACCTCTAACATGGTATTTATGGTGAGTGGCATCAGATGGTTTGGAGCTTTTCATGATTAAATTCTTAACAGTATATTAATTATCACTCCTTTAATCTACTGTACGTACAGTTTGTGCACCGTTACCAACCAGTCAGATTCTTTTATATATTAGAAAACAGAAGCATCTCTTCTGACTAATTAAGATGAATCATAAAGTCCAGTGAAGCAAAAAAAAAAAGATAAATGTAATATACAGCAATCTTTTATATTCTTTTGTTCACTACTTTAACATAAGCTATTCTGTTTCCAGCTTAAAAGTTTTAAAGAAAATGAACAAAAGTATTTTCTGCTTGCCTCGGTCAGTTAAAACCATTTACTAATTATCTTCTCGTTTACAAGTCTATCACTGACCCTGATACGGACTCCAGATGTCAGATCAATCCATTATCAATTCTAATCCCTGCCATTAGCCCAGTCTCACATGGCCTCATTAGTAGGTGTTACTAAAGTCACAGTTTAGATTCTGAAACCTTGTCCTGTCCACTGTTAGCCTTCACACACAAGCTAATGTAGCCAAAATAGCAGTGCTGCTCCCATGTGACTATTTGTTAAGTCCACTCCTATCAGGAGTAAAGCCAGCTCTTTAAGTAGACTAGAGGAGCATGGAAACACGCGGCCCTCATTTCCCCAGACGCGAGTATTCATGCATGCGCGTGCATACACAACAAAAGGCAGGCGAGGAAGGCTTATGTATTCTTATGTCTAATTCGGGGAAATGTAAAAATGGCTCCTGTAATTCAGACATTGAGAGTATGAATTAAAGAAATGGGGAAACAATATTAATGCAAATACCATTCGCAGACTGACAGACACATGCGCATAGATGAGACATGATAGGGTGTATGAGGTATTCTTGTGTCTAATTCTGGGAAATGATTTGTGATTCTTAAGACAAGAGGAATGATATAGGACTTGAATCAGGGACACCAGGGGCAACAATATTTACTTAGACTTCATTACAAGCACACGCACCCTTCACATACAAATGCACAGAGGTTTTGCCCAATCCAAACTTTGACCTCTCCACACCCTCGTCGCTGTTATCCAAGCTTGCCTCTATCCTTCACTCCGCATGCCATCCAATAATGTCAACTACAAGCTCCCGTCAGGCTGTTTTTAAACACAAGGACAGAGACTCAATTACAGCAGAATGGCTTTCAGGAGTCACCCTCCTTCCTCAGACACACACACCTGCTAATGGTTGTCAGATTTGCTGGCAAAGGGGTCAAAGGTCAAACCAATCTGCGTTCCACAACAATCAGCGACTTCCACTGGCTTCTGTTGTTAACATCAGTCGATTACGACGGACACACAAACTCACACGTGGAGTTTGAGCTGAGAAAACAGAAAGTGTTCATGTGAATTTGTCAAACCTCATAGCCAAAACCGGACCATTACAAGAGATAGAAGCAAAAACAAATAACATCTGAGCCATTCAGACTTAATTTACAGACATCACAGAGGGAATGTGACTGTTTATAGACACTTATCTGTTTACTCTGACAAGCAACATTAACCCTCTGGCTCCAGTGAACATGTAACATATACCATATAATAAAGGCCATAGGGTTGTGTGTGTGTGTGTGTGTGTGTCGCAATCAAAAGGAGACTGATATCCTGTTTTGGAATTGCGATGTGTCTGCAGTTCTTGGATAGTGAAACTTCATGTTTGTCTCCGAGTTTGCATAACATGGATAAGTTAACATCTACAGACTACAGTAGCCTGTGCGATGGATACAATTACTGAGCAACGGCCAGCTGGTACTAGCAAAATGAATGCTGAGAGGATCTACAGTCACTTCCTGCATGTATCCTATGGTAGTTTAATTTTTATGACCTATTTCTGTGAAAAACGGCTGTGCACAGTTAAGATTAAAAAAAAGAAGAAGAAGAAAAATGCCTTTACTACTCTTTTGGCATTACAAAATCTTATATATCACCAACTAAGACCCTGAAAATAAAATAAACTCAAAAATGCATTAATATGAAGCATATTTCAACAATCTGCTCCTGATGAATTTTAATCTTTTTTCCCTCTTTGTCTCTCCTCTTCGTACATACCATTGATGTCATTCATAGCTTTGTAGTAATAACACTGTTGGTGGGAGGGACTTTGTATTTTATATTTACCACTATTTTTCCCTTTTTACATTTCTATTTAATATCACTTATTTTTCCCCCTTCATGGCAGTTCTTTTTTTCCTATGGAGTTTATTTATTTAAAACTGAAAAATGGGCAGCCATACATGGAAATCGTGCGTCATTTGCATCAATAATGCATGCAGACATACAAACATAGTCTATTTTCATGCTTACAAAGTAGATGGCATGCCTGTCGAGTCCTGTTCCATTGATTACTGTGTAAATGTATTGTTGGAGCAGCTGCTTCGTGGATGTTCCACATGTGTTACATGTTGAATGTAGCTGTAGAGTAACACCACAATATAAAATTAACACCAGTGCCACATGCTGCCACTGTTCTGATGCAACACCCAGTTTGCAGAAAGCCTCCATCTCTACTCTTCAGGTGGACATCAGATGAAGACAATGGATACTGATGGACAATCAAAGTCATCCTGTCATGACTAATCCATTTATCAGCCTATTATAACCACTTGTGCATCTGCGTTACATATATCTGTTTTTCTGCACCCAACTGTTCTCTGGCGAACATACAAAAGAACCGAAAATAACGCCGAGGGGTTGAGGGGGACATCAATCTGTGGTGGACCCTCGGCTGTGTAATCCTAAACCTTCACCTTCCTCTTAATACCCATCATCCCCCCCTTAATACCCACACATACCAGGACAGAGTACGGCCACAACAAATGGTCCCCCGACAAAGGGCAGAGTTCGGCCAGTAGCACTTGTGCGCACACACACGGACACCGACACATACATGTGGACAGAGACAAGAAATACTCAAGACACAGACGCAGAAAGCGAGCTAAGTGGGGGCTTTCCCCCTCTTAACTTGGCAAATCTGAGCAGAAGAGCCCTCGCCAATGGTCTGTCATCCCCTTCTAAGCCCCATCATCTAAGCCCTCTCTGGGATGAGAAACCACTGCATCCCCCCGGTCTGACCTGTCCTGCCCCGGGGAGGTGAGAGGGGGGTTAGGCCTCAATTTAAAACCAGAGTGAGAGAAAGATGAGAGCTACACCAATCAATAAATACACAGAACACATGCACATTCACCCGGACACCCATCCAAACAGATAAAGGGAACGCGGTGAGGGGTGGCGGGGGGGGTGTGGGGGTAGGATTTACACTGCGGATGGAGTAGTGGTCGGTGTATGTGATACAATTATAAAAATAAAAAGCCTCCTTAATCATGGTATGAAAGTAGAGTGCAAATGTGTTGATTAAAATGAGGGCGGGGTGTAAACGGCAATACCCTCAGATACACTAGAAACCCCGCTATAAATCCCAGCTGGCCTTTCTGGCTCGCTGCAGTCGGAAACTACCAAGAACTACTTGGCTTACGGTCATTTGACTTCAGAGCTCTATGCAAACACAATAAAACTGTGTCACATGCAACACCATGATAAAAATCGGAGCCTTTTAGTATGGGTAAAACTATACTATTTGACAAAGTCGACAAAAAAAATAAAAACAGAAAAGATGAAAAAGAAATGTGGAGCCATATTCGACAATTTATCCTCGACATGCTTTGGTGATGTTGATGCGATGATCTCCTCAAACACACATTATAAATAGATGTGTGTCTAGGATCATGGATACAAAGTAAACAAAACACTAAGATTGTGCAAAGTGGGATCGCCTGCTACCTCAGCAAGCTGCGGTCGGGGCTATGCACTCAGCACTGTGGGTTCATATTTGACCGATGACCTTTTAATGCACCACTCTGTCATATTACCCCCCCACTGTATGAAATGTACTAACGCAGTAAAGTCCTAATAAAACACTATCCAATTTGTTTACTGGCCCTTTAGCACACTGGGAAACTTAAGAAGGCTGAGAAAAGGTTTGAGGCGACATAGGCCATCAGTGAGTTTACAGATTAGCTTTAGTACACGTCCTATTTAGGGTGGTATACTTTATGCAAACTGTAAAATTAATAAATGGCAGTATTAAATATACAGACAGGTGATAAGTTGATGGAGGCGGTCTCTTTGAGGATGACAGTGCCCCTTATTCAATGGGTTTGGTGTGTATGAATATGATGTGAAACTATACACTAAGGCCTTCACATCCCAACACAACTGAAAACAATGAGAGATTTTGGACCAAACTGTTAGATAGTGCTCTCCACCTCCAATATCAAAACACTAAGTGAGGAAATATCTCTTGGAAGCTGAATGTAAACTACATTAAAAACCACTCTAGAGCCCCAACACTTTATGTTAATGTGTCACCCATATGTTTGTACACACTACACACTTCCATCACCTGAAGATTATTCTATGGCTGGTGTTGATGCATTTCTTTAATTTGATTTGCAGCCAATACGCAGTGACATTTAAGATGCTCATCCACGTTTGTGAGTAACTGTCACAGATATTACATAGTCACCATAATGCAATGACTTGAGATAAATTGTATATGATTGTGCCGATTACCACGCTGTTACATATACAAGTGGACAGAGGTAAAGCTAATGGAAATAACTTAGGATAGGGTGGAGAATATTTCTACACTGTGGCGGTCTCTTAATATCACCACAGACACATTTCTTCTGCTCCGAATTCAAGGTGGAACTAGAATCACAGCTGTTCATTTCAATTTTGTACCTTAGCCAATCTTTCAGTAATGAGCTTTGAATATTTAACTCACATTTGTCCAATTACCTTTTTATTTTTTCGTGGGTTTTTTGCCATAGATGGTTTATTTTAACGTCACACCTTCAGTTGAATGTCAGTAATGGCCTTTGTATATTCAAGTCCTGTCATATCTGCCAGTTTTATTTAAAGATGTATCAAATATGTCTAATAATCCAATAATAATAATAATAATAATTGATTAGATTTCTACAGTGCTTTTCAAGGCACCCAAAGCACTTTACATTAGTGATCCATATTCTTTCACTCTCACATTCATACTCTGGTGGTGGTAAGCTACATGTGTAGCCATAGCTGCCCTGGGCAGGCTGACGGCTGCCAGTCCTCGCCAAACGGTTCCTCCGACCACCATCAAACATTCACAAGCATTCATACACCAGTGTGAGTGACACTGGAGGCAAGGTGGGTGAAGTGTCTTGCCCAAGGACACAACAGCACATGACAACGCCACCGAGGTTTGTTGGAGTTTAGTTGTTGGATGATATAAATCTTATCATCTTCTTTTTAAGTTATACATACATGAAACTATATTTTAGACTTGGAGAATAGCAGTGGCAAACTGATATTTATTAACACTATAGGTTAATCGTATTCACTTGTATGGAAATGAATCATCACCTTGAATTGTGATTATAGATGGTTAATATTTATTTCTTAAGTCTCTTAATTGTCAGTGCTCAGTTTGTATACATCCTGAAGAAGGTATAAATGTAGTACTCAGTGAGATTTTTGTAGAAATGTTACTGATCTACAAGCTTGCAGAATAAAAGTTGTGAAATGACCAAATTTATGTCTCTAATAAATAAAGATTAAGTTTTCAAGATACTGCGCTGGGTCAAAATGTACAATTCTATGAATTAATGAGAAAATAGGTAATACTGTGGAGTACCAGTTCAACTTCTAAACACCATGTTCACTTTTCAGATTCCTTGCAGGGTAATATTTATAAATCTATTATATGATTACACATAAACCTATATATATGTAACACATCATCACATGTTGAAATGCATCAGCCCAACAGCAGTTTAGTCACAGTAATTCAAAGAAAAATAAAAAGGTCAGGATATATGAGAGGATATATGAAAGAAGAGATATTTTGTGTTCTTGTTGAGAAGATTGAGAGGCAAGTCCTTTATGTAAAGCTCCTAAAAGTGAGAGTCTCTTGAATTACAAATGATATATTGTATATTAAACCCACCTGCTTGTAACCTGCAAAGTGCAACAATGTCTCACTTGTGACAATGAAGAGGTATAGTCTGACGATGCGTCTTATATTTACCAAAGCAAGACGGAGATAGAAATGTAATTAACCCATCCACCGCTGGCTGTTGACAAAGATACAAACACTGAGCCTGGAGGGAGTAAAACTCCCACCTGTTCCAGCGAATCAAATACGCACCTTTTACAATGTAGCTCTGTCAACCGAACAACAAGCATGTCTTGAGGCACAAATGGACTGACAGAATAACAAACACACACACTGAGTTACTGCCCTGCCCTCTATTAGGGAACACAATGAACGTGTAAGGGGATCTTAATGAAGCACTCCCCTGAGGCAAAGCCCGACGCCTCTGTAAAGGATGTGTACTGTTAGAGCTCATTAAATGAACATGAGTACAACCACTGACATGGTGGGAGAGTGTGTGTGTGTGTGTATGGTGTTCAGTTTCAATACCAGATTTAGCCGTTTATGTCATGCACTACTCATGCCTCGATGCACCAATTTATTGAGTGTGCACGCCCATGTTGTTCAGTTTGTGTGTGTCCAAAGATGCCACTACACAATCAGACTTCAGAGTGTGATTTTCATGTGTGTGCGCCTATGGCATTTTGTCACTGGAAAATACTTGCATGGAGCTATTGATATCACAGACACTATAACAGGCCTTTTCTTCTGACACAATCTGAAGGAATAATCATATGTAGAACAGGGAAAGGCGCTGGGTGAGGGAGATAGAAATGCATTTGTAGAGGCAATGACAAATGTGAGAGTAGAGAAAACACAAGAAATAGGCTGGGAAGAAAAAGTGAGAAGAGAAAATAGGATGAGGGAAAAGTGTGGAATATGATGCAGCAGTGCCCTCTAGTGGATGAACACGGAAACGTCACATCTATTGGCTCTAGTGGGAGTGTATTTCATGTCTCCTTTTATGCCCCACCTGCTCTGCTCCTTTATGGATTTAGCATTAGTTTGTTTTTATTCATATATGCGAGAGTCAAATCCTATGCGTTCCGAGCCTTAAAGGTGTGTATGTGTTGACTCGCTCACCTCTCTACCCTTGTGTGTGACCAAAGCGGCGAGAGGCTTGGCGTAGAAGCGGCTGTAGCTGAATCCCAGGCAGCCATACATACTGTTAGCCGTCAGCTTCAGGGCCTTCTGACGGATGTCGTACTGAGGGATGAGCAGACACAAAACACACCATACAGACCCAGTTATTTGAATTATCTCAACTTTGAATTCCTTATATTCTCAAGTCAGGTTTGTTACATTATCATCAAGGTAATTGAGTAAGATTGTAGACTGTTTTTAAATTCTGCATCATATTATGTCTTCATAACATCCAGATCAACTTTAATCTTTATAGTAAAGACGTCCCTTTGGTGCATAGAGCAGTGTATAACACACATAATAGACACAGGCATAAAAACACAGAAAATGTGAAGGAAGACCAAACAGACAAGAGATGGACGCTTAGCTGCAGAGAAAATGATTCCATAGTGGTAGGAGAAGCTACTACCATAGTGTCTTGAGGACGTCAAATTGATGACATTTAAAACATTTTTCAAGGCGTCTTTGGTCAAATTTAAGACCTTACATTCACCAAAACAACAGTACAACAGGCCTCATAGTTATTGTCTTGAACCAGTCTAACACTGCATTCATAGCTCAATGTGGCTCATATCTGAAGCCCTCCATCTGTAAAGGCTTAAACATGTTAAGAACTTAGACAGTTACATGGAAATAGGGGTTTTCTGTGGTTGCTACTAAACCTTCCTCCTCCACGAAATCTCATAAACTCACGTAAATTAAAAACAAGTCTCGGTGCATTTTCCAGTCACCTCCAGTGTTTGTTTCAATGTACAGACTCTATGGACGTGTGTGTGTGTGTGTGTGTGTGTGTGTGTGTGTGTGTTTGTACCTGCAGATAGACGTCTGGGTTGAGGTCTTGTTGTTTCATCAGCTGCTTGACCTGTTTACGCCTTTCCACTAACTTCCGGATTTCCTTGGGCAGAATTCCCATCTCCAGGCTGGGATCAGGAATCTCAGGGATCTCCTCCAGCTCATCCTCCTGCTGCCATGGAAACGAACATCACAGTCAGACATGCATACACCTACTAAAACCCTTAATGAAATTAGGAAACCCAATAGGTACAGTATATGATTTTGTGATAGATTTGTTAATGTATTTTGTCACTCCGCTAACATCCACACACGTTTTTCTTGTGAGCGTTGTGAGCCTCTCTCTGCACTGTGGTGAAGCAGATGTTGAACTCCTGGATGATTGACGGGTATAGGCTGTTGAAGTCGAGCAACAGCACAAACTTGTCATAGAAACCTGTCGAAAGAAAGAAAGCGAATCAAATGAGCACAAGACAGTGTAAAACGAGATGAAATGACCCAAAAACAGACACTTACCAACTTTAGGATCCAGAACCAGACCTCCAGCATAGGCAGCCTTCTTCTTCCTCTTCCCTTTCCCTGCATCCACTTCTTCTTCTCCTTCAACCTGGGCAAACGCACACAGATATAAAGTGGATTCTGCCGTAAGAAACAGAGGCAGTGGAGGGTGTTTGCTCTTGCGTGGCGTTACCGTCTCCAGCTGGGCCTTTTTGAAGGAGGGTTTGTCGGGGACGATGTAGCTCTTGTCGTGGAAGGCATGAAGCAGCAGAAACTCGTTCCTCTCAGCGCGACCTCCCATCAGAGTTCGAGACTGCGGAGAAAAAGTGGAAAGTTAGCAAGTTGTCAGTGCGGGAAGGTAAATAACATTACCTCAGAGAAAATTATCCTGAAAATCTGTCTGACATCAATCATGGCACAGTGGTGTTCTTATTGTTACCAAATTTCTGAAGGTTATCTTTATTTTTTGGTTTGTAATTTCTGTCCAATGTGACTGACTGAATTGTATGATATTTTTTACTTGTGTATGTGTGTTATTTTTCTCCCTTAGGACACATTTTGATCAAACAAAGCTGGTTCTCGTCTTTTAAGATTTAGAGGTTTAAGTCTGTCCCTTCTCTACACTTTCTTTTCTTCGCTCACCACAGAAACATGTCATGCTTTTGTCTGCAAACTGTTTCTTTCAGCATTCACTGTTCGGTGTTTTTGCTCAAAAATGACAATAACCGAGGGGGAAAAAAAAAAAGCTTCTCAATGATTTTCGATTTGAGGTGTTCTTTCATGTGTGTTTCAATGCTTTGTACATTTCTTTTCTTCATTTTAGTGCACCTTTTTCTTCAACCATGTCTATTAACATCGATTGTGCGGTAATTGTAATTTTTTACACTTATAATGTAATAAAGTGTGCATGTAATATTAATTTGAGGATTATAGTGTCAAAGGCTGTGCTGCTGTAAGTCACCATGACATTTCCGGCGATGTTGGTGATCTGCAGGGCCAGTGGAAGAACGTTGAGCTCACACATGATCTGGAGGATCAGCTTAGCGTCGGTCCATGTCAGCTCCAGCAGGTAGAGCAGGTGGGGAGAGTCACTGCAACACAAACACACCCAGTTTGACAGGGAAACAGCCGCACAACATGCACATGTTTAACGGTAATCACACAGGGTCTCCTCTGGATTTTGAGAGATACTCTGTGGTTTCATGCATTTTCCTTAAGCATGTGAAAGATTTAAGCCACACCACCTCTGGATCTCTGGTAATATGTAATGACTGCAAAGGTAATCTGTGATCTTAATCCCATGTAACTGCAGTGTCTGTAACTTATAAAGCAAAAAACCCACCACAATTTATCTACTATATTTCAGCAAACACAGAGGCCTGGTGATAAATGTTTGTTTTCTTGCTGTTGGTAATTTAGTCCTCTCACTACTACTTATTATTATCATTGTTATTATTTCTTACATACTTATATTACTTATTACTTATATATCATTATGACTACTGTTACTGTTATCACTTTATTATAACTTTTACCCTGTGATAATTAAACTATACATGTTGTGTATATTTTAATATTATATTATATTATAGTATATTATTACTACTAACAGTTTATTATTACTATTTCGCTGCTGGTTGTTTCTACTAGCGCTTTCCAATCTGCAATTGCAATTTTTCACTGTTTTTTTATAGTTACTGTATTGCTATTTCCTTCCTGTGTGTACATTTGGTGTTGTGCTGCTATTGGAACCTCAACTTCCTGAGGGCTCTGCCCAAAGCATCAATAAAGTTCTATCTAATCTAATCAATATTTGTCCTGTGGGAATCGACATCTCTGTGATTTGGAGTAATATGCAACATTTTTTATTTCTGTTGCTCATTTACTTGGCTTGTTTCCTGGTTGAGGACCATGGACACTGACTGGCAATAACAAATGAAAGTGTTCTGGTTGAAAATTCGGGAGGCTTACATTATGATATAACATGGATACTCACTGAAAGAGTGAACATAAATCCTTGAGAAAAGTGACATATCAAAAGATGATGAGATGGACGACAGTTACAGCAAATAACACTTTTCTATTTTTCAGCTGTTATCTATAGGTAATGAGCAGTGATATCAGAACTAGGGAATAATCTCAGTAAACTGGAGTAAAATCCCTACAAGTCCCCATGTTATTCTATGGATAGGGTTTTAGATGCAGAGGCAGGACAAGAGCATTTTGCATTTATCCAGTTTATAAAATTTCACAGAATTTTGGACCATTATTGTCTTCATATGAAAAAACTGAAAGATAAAATAAACATCTACAAACTTAAAAACAAGACTTGTTAAAGAAGTCCGCTGAGGAACAATAATTATTAGGTGCTGCACCTAAGACTTAATGGTATGGAAAACTCTGTTGGTTACTAAGAATATCAAATGCTTTCTTATCTTTAATTTAGTGTTGGTGCTGCCAGGAAGTTACTTTATCCACAGACTTGATGACTAAGTAGTTTGCTGGTGTAAAAGAAGTGAAAGAAGACAAGCTCACACCTATAGAGATTCTTGATGTTTTCCTGAGGGACAGTGACTCTCTCCATCTTCAGCACTTGTGCTACCAGTTCAGTCAGATGGTAACTTTTACAGCGAATCAGCTCCTTGGCTGAGATCTCCACATCACACACCAGGCGACCACAGGTGGCACTCTTCTCTGCAAAAGCACTACGACCCTGCCCGTTAAGACAGTGTTAGTGGCGTCGATAAACAAAAGAGACGAAAGACATTTCTCTTCAAAGGGACTATTCTGCTCTCACCCCTAATTTGGGCATGTTGGCCCTCCGCAGGCGTCCGATCTTTGACCAATGAGGAACCTTGCACACATTAATCCTCTGCAGAAGCACTTCCAGGTCAAAGCCGAAGATGTCATGACCCTTTGAGAAATAAGAAAAAGGACAAGAGCACGCCGATTTCCATCAAGTATCTTAGTTTATACAAAAGACAAAGACTTCAGAGTTTCCTGAGCCCTGGACAAATCATTGAGTACAGAAGGGGACAGGACATACATGTGTACCGGTATGGAAAATGCATGCTAGTGATTTATTAACAATCAGAAGGGACCTTTAAGTCATCCTTTACTCACCACCAGCACATCTGGGTCAATCTTGTGCAGCTTGGCCAGGAAAAAACCAAGCAGAGTCCGCTCTGTTGAAGCTATTTCCACCTTTCCGTTCTAATAAAGGGAGGGAATTATAATAATAAACTCATAAATACCGAGGAAAGGTGTCCTTGTACTAAAATACATTATAATAATAACCACTTAATATCAGTTTTCAAGAGATATTTAATACAGTTTTTATCTTTATTTCTCCTTAATATGAAAAATACTACTTTCAGAAAATTTTCCTGTGTTTTTTTTCTCCTAGTTACGTATTAAAAATAAAATAATTTACCTTTTTCCGCACAGCCTCCATGAAATCATAGGGGAAGATACAGTCCGTGGGTTTACTGACCACTGAAAACACAAAAACATTGAGATGAAGATGCTTCTGTACGACAATGTGCACAGTTGAGGTCTATCTACTAGAGGTCAAAATTCGCTCCCGTATATTTCCATTTCCATATCGATGTTTAACTTACCACAGAAATGAGTTTGGTAGGGAGGCTGAGGTGGAGCTTTATCCATATGAAATTCATAGTGGACAAGCGCAGCCAGTGACACTATCTGTAGTGGGGGAAAAAAAAAAAAAATCACAGGTTCAGGACTCAATCACTCCGTTTCAGTCTGTTTGAAATAACAATAAAATACACCTTCTAAATAATATCCTGGTGCTCTTACTGTCAGCTCCATTAATAGAACACTTTATGGTTTGTACTGTAGCAACACATCCACACACTATATCTGTGGAAGATGACAGGTGAGATCATGTCAAACAGTGTATCTGATCACCTCATTCTGATGCGTCTTGGGGTTCTGGACTGTCTTGAGGCTGATGGACATGACGGTGACGGGTGGGGGTGCCAAGTCTTTAACCACAGTGATCAGATCGCTCCTCAGGGCCAGAGCCTCCACTTTAGACCAGCTGACGGGCTGAGTCATCAGCTCTACCACAGACACACAAAGTCCATTAGAGTCCTAGTCTTTCACATAACATGTTCTAATACCAACTTTACTGTAGGAGATACCAACAGCAGACATCAACAGATTTAATAATGCATAATGACAACACAACAGCCTGGCCAAAAATAAGTCTCTGGATTAAACTAAGCAAATATGAGCCTCTCACTGACAATTCCATTCTAATTACTGCAGTGCTTAATATGTTTCAGCTGCAAAGAGTTCTTTAACACTAACTGATGTAGTGAATTGCTTCTCCAAGAGTTTACCAATATAAGATCTTGGCCAAAAATAAATGCAATTATGGATAGAAATAAATACTGTAATATTTATTGTGACACTGCACAAATACAGCAAATATCTCCAGTAATTAAAGCTAAAGGCGGTGTAAAGAAACAAGGTGTGTGGGACTTTTTTTTGGCCAAGCTCCGTGTTTAGGTTAAAGTGAAGTATTTTATCAGTTATGACACAAGTCAAATTCCTACACATCATACGTACGTGGTGTCTTGATGTCCAGCCAGCATGGTCCTTTAATCTTTCTACTGAGAAGGAAGTGCTCCAGACTGGAAGTGTTTGTTCCAAAAATGTGGGAAAATGTCGCCCCCTTCAGGTCTGAAGGCAGTGCAGGGAAGTCAGCCTGTGAAAGAATTGACAGTCGACAAATACAGTTTTAACAAAAAAGGTGAGCATTTGGGCCATTTACACTTGATGTATGAAATGTTTAAAGTTCCGTTTACGTGTACTCACTGAGTATCTGACTTCCAGGTACTCAGACTGAGTGGGCACATCAGGAATTTCAAAAGCATAATTCTTCTCCACTTTCTGCAGAAAGAGAGGCAAATGAATTAACAAACCTACAATACAGAAAAATTGCAGAAATTTCTATTCAGGTCATGTTTAGCACCGACCTTGGACTTGAACTTCATGATCTTGAACTTCTCAGAGAGCTCATTGAACTCCTGGTAGACATCCATCATCTCTACGGGGGTGTTGGATGCCTCTCCAGTCTTAGGATTCACTCTCTGTTAATTAACACACAACCTAATAGTTACTATGGAAGCTAAAAACAGTGGATTATTCAGTGTGATGTCTATATAGTTAAATGTAAGACCAAGGATGTCGAACATAAGACCCACAGCCAAAACCGGCCCTCCAAAAGGGTTCGATCTGGCATTTGGTAAGTGCAAAAATTATACAGAAGACAATGACAGTCAAAGGTGTCACTTTGACAAATTCTATTGATCATAAAGTTAAATGCTGTATTTTTCAGTTCCAGATGTCTGTCACTAAATGTTTTGTGCCTTTGTAGGATCCACTGTGATCTGTAAGTTATAATGCACATGTGTAAATGATAAGCTGAGACACAATATTGTTAAAATTCCACTTATTTTTCTAAAGAAATTTGAGGTTGTTCAGGTTAATCACATTTTTGTGAAAAGATCATTTATAAGTGTACACAGTCTCAGAATGTAATTGTACTTTTTTGCACTAAAACAAAGAACATTTTGCAGTTGTCATTATTTATAGGTTAATATTTTACTGGTCCATCCAGCTTGAGATCAAACTGGGCTGTATGTGGCCCCTGAGCTAAAATAACATCCATGTATAAGATCCTAAAGACACTGTAATGAATGCATTTAAGATCTAATTCACATCCATAGTATGATCCATCCATTCTATGGTGATGCTCCATAAGTGAACATAACGACAGGCACTTGTGGCTTTTTAGTCTGTTTTCTGACTTCCTAATTTTTAAACTTACTTCCGCAAGAAGCAGCAAATTTTTGATGGAGAGAGAATCCGTGTTAGCCCACACATCACATCATGATACTAGCTGGCTGTGCTACAGTAGGTGCAGGTAATTTGCTAGTTAATGCAGTTTTACTAAATTAACATTAATTTCAAGGTCCAATAATTTTTTGTAGACCTGTAAACTTGATATTTAAGACAATTACAGTTTAAGACTCTTGCAGAAACCCTGTAAGCAGCCACACACACAAGTGATGTGTAAAACCTCATAAAGTGAGATCAGACCAAACCTCAAAAGCTGAACCCAAACTCATGCTGATGATCATGTGACTTACAAATTCACGAGGGAGGAGGTACATGGTCCGCTCAATGTTTTTGACGGTAACACAGCAGCTGACGTGAGACATGGCAGACTCTATCCACACCTTCCCAAACAGGAAAACCACACCTAGAACACAGATGAGGTCAAAGGTCACCACATGCTGTACAAGTCGTTAGATTATAACTGAGCATTGGTAGTATTCGCCATCGTTTAAGGATGTGAAATGTGACTTACCTGGTTGGCTGTACGGCTCCTCAAAAGCATCCAGCCAGTAGAATCTAAAAACCTGTTCTCCATCGGCCCCCTCCACCAGCGGGAGTCGGCTCGAGTCGACCTGTACCTCTGCTGGAGCCACACTGACTGCACCATCCTCCTCTTGTCCCCAGGACCCACCCAACCTGTTGGACCTTGAAAAGAAAAAATGAATGAGGATATTAAAATGCATGTTTGTACTCCACTGATGTGTGATAATGTTTGCAAGAAAAGCTTAATGATTTAAACATCGACGCCTTGTTAAAATAATTGCCCAAGTCATTTTTTTCAGATCTTTCAGGAAACACAAAAAAACTGAACCATTTGTTGAATATATGATATTTACTAACAATTTTAATAAAAACAGTTATAACAACAGATGCCTATTGACATACAAACAACAAGGTCGGTCAAACATGGAACATGAGAGAATTAAATGACTTAGGGAAATTTTCGAACATGCCTTTGTGACTTAGGCAATTATTTTAACAGGGTGACGATATGCAACGGCCATTTTTGACAGAAAAAGGAGAAATCTAATCCAGAAAATGTATAATTAGTGAGACAGTAGGAGTGGATTATTGAGACTCACAAAAGAAGAGGGTCCTGAGGCTCTGCTTTAACTGAAGCTGGTGCCACTGTTTTCGGTTCAGGCTCAATGTCCTCTTTAACAACATGCTTGTCATCGTCAAACTCGACGTCCATCGGCTCATCAAAGTCCACACCATCCAAAGCCATGGCATCATTCACTGCACATTGCATTACAGGAAATATTCAGTGTGTGTTTGATTCTCGAAACAGGAAAAGGCTACAACTACTTTAAAAGTGTGTAACCGTCTTTACCTTCCGCTTCATCTACTTCCTCAACTTTTGCTTTTTCCTTTTCCACAGGAAGAGCAGGTGCAGAGGGAGGGGGGCGGGCTGACGGCCTGGGGGTCGGGTCAGATGGAGGGGGTCGGATTACTTTAGCCTTCACCCCAGTAGCTGATGGCGACTCCTGGTAACAAATAAATAAATATGTGATCAGGAGCACAGTGTACAGACATGAACGATCAAAACACTTCATGATGTTGTGACATTAGGGTAGGAAACTGCTGAAATGAACAAGAGGTCACCTTTGGAGTTTTAATGGAGAATGGATTCATGGGTGACCCCAGCGACTTCTTTTTCTTCAAAGTGACCACGGGTGGGGGAGTCAGGAGAGTCGGTTTCTGAAAGGACAGAAATGCTAACAAATCAAAAGATTGTACAGATAATAAAAAGTGAAGATGCTTACTATAAACAATAAATATTTCACCAAAACTAAGTAACAAATTCATCAATATCATATTACCAGTTAACTAACAGGTTTTAATACAAGTCATTTTTTCCTTTTCTTTTTCTTTACACAACCTGTTCACTTATAGAACAGCAAAAAGCCTAAATGTAAATATCAGCATGTATAATCTGTACATTAAATTATAGGGAACTGCTATTCATTGTCGTTGTTTCTCTGCAGGAAAAAAATTACCAGTGAAAGTCAGTGTTTAATGATGATATTTACCAAACAGTGGTTCAACAACACTTTGATTAAACAGTGTAGTGCCAACCTCAGAGTGCAGGTCCTGCAAGAGATCTCCTAATAGGTCATCTTTAGACAGGTCCACGTCTTTCTGCAGGAGACACAATTACATTTCTGATTTATCAAAGCAATAAGTGTCAACGGTATTTTTTTAACATTTTACTCTGCTTAGCTCTGATGTTAGTAATCAAGATGCAGCTGAAATACATCAAATAATATAGAGGTAAGAATGCAACATAAGGAATAAACAGGCTCCAGACAAACGCAGACATGACCAACAACAACATACCTCAACTGGCTTCTTGACATTGCTGTTCATGAAGAGGTTTTTGATGGTGTTTGGTTTAGATACAACAGGTTTCTTCATATTCTTCTTTGAGTCTGCTCCTTTAGCTCCTGCTTTTCCTGCAAATGCAAATACAACTCAATCATATAAATATTATCTCCATGAATATTTACCGTACATCATCTCTCACTCACAATCCTTAAAAACTGTGTCTTACAGTGAAATACTGGTGTTTACCTTTGTTGGTTTCCACTATATCTTCATTCAAGTCATCATCAAAGATTTCTCTTCCATCCTCGACGTATCCTGTCCCATCTGAGAGAACAGAAACTCAAACTCTGACAACAGACTGAACTTTAACACATTTCACCCCACAGCTGCTACATACATCTTAAACATACCATCATCGATAATCCAGTCGTCCTCTTGTCTGTCTCGTACCATCTTCGAGTACGCTTCTTCATCCACTTCCTCATATACACTGGTAAGCTCCTCCACCTGGAAAACACGAACAATATTTGATGATTACAAACTTGTGGAAAACATTTCATAAGAGAAGTGTTATTGCTGGAATTAAAGGCCAGGCAGGTAATTAGTTTAGTGTTTAATAAGCAAGGTAAGGCTAAAATCAGAGAAGTGTAGGAAACAAACAAGGTGCTCTTACTTCATATTTGATTTTCTCTCCCTTCTTGGCTTTCTTGAGCTGCTCCAGTGCCGACTTCCTTCCCACCTTTTCCCTCTTCTCACGTCTGGAGCGAGACTTGGCCAAACCACAAGTGTCACCTCCATCATCTGAAGACAGATCAACAAAGTAACGGTACAGCAGGTATGAACGTAACGGTTTTCTTACAGATTTCTATCCCGTACTTATACTTATGTCATTTGAGTGGGTGCAGCTGTTTTCTTTAACATTTACTTCATAATAATGTCACATTTCTCTCTCTTTCTGTTTTCTCAATGATTTTTAGATGACAGTGTAAGCATTACAATACAAACTTGTACTTGTGTGTTTTTCACAACTTTGTACCCACAATATTGCTTACACTATTACTTAAAGACATAAAGACACTTTTATGAACCCTAAACATCCATTTACAGTGCAGCTCCTCTTTTCCTGAAGAGAAGCATCACCATACATACACTTTTATCATTAAATATATCCAAGAATACACTTTCCATACTCACAATAAAATAAGAGTTTAGCATACAACTTGTAATTAACCCTTAAAGACCACAAACTACTTCTGGAGCAACTCCCAAATACATTTTTCAAAACACTTAACATTTCCTAAATGATTTATCACAATCTATTATGATATTATCTCCTGTATTTTACATTTTTCAATGGAACCAGGTATTTTCCCATATGTAATTCAGTGATCATATTCATAAAAGCTCAAGTATGGGGTTATTGTGTCAAAAATGAGTTTTTCAGCAAAGTATGTCATTCATTGATGTAAAAACAAGTGTCTACAACCACTGTCATATATCAAGCTATATGTGTTTTATTGGTGAATCAATGATGCAGTTTCCACGTTCACTGTGGGGCCTTTGAACGTCCAAATGGGTCATATTCGGTGCCACTGAAAAGATGAGAAACTGCATTTTACCTGCATTACTTAATTGTATTAATAAACTTTGTAGTCTTGAAGATTTTAGATCAGAAGATGCTTGTAGTCACCGGCGCCTGTTTGTGATCTTTGAGGGGTACTATATGGCATAAAATATGTACTTATTAATCACTATGAATAATTTAACTTCAATAAGAGGTTTGGTTCATGAATGAATCGTGCATATGTGCTACAAAGGCCTGGAGAGGGTAAACAAGTTCAGGAAGAAACAACAGAATAACACACAGCAACAGCAGGAGTACATTGTAACATACTCTTTCGTTTTAGGACGTTGTATGATATAGTTAAGTCTTAACAACACTCATTTCCACAGTAAATTAACGCTAGAGAAAACATACAGCCGGTCTCTTGTAAGTAGTATGACAGTGTAATGTGCTAATGTGCTAGCAAACTTCTGCGCTGTGTCTATGTAAATGAGCTAACGCTAGCTGACAAACTCCACGAATGATTAAACTCACCGGCGTCCGGTCTGTCCATGGCTTTGTCTGGGTTTGATACCGGAGCCATGACTTTAACTTTGTGTCTTTAGCTCGTTGACAGCTGCTCAATGCGGCGGCACACAACAAGATGGGTTAACACAACAACTCAGTCCGCGCCAATTCACCTTCCCGGGGAAAGTCATATGCAGGAAGTGGCATCACAGCGCCGCCAGCCAATTAACACACGGGGTTCCACTCATGTGACCACCAGGTGGCGGTGTTGTTTAACGTAACAGCCTTGTTTACACCAGACACAACAGTAGAGTCCGTCTGTTTAATGAGGACTTATCAATTTAGCTAGTTTTTGTCCATTTCAAAAGGGAAAAGACGCAGTGCGCGAGTATAGCAAGGTAAGATTGCGTAGTTTATTTACAATATCTATTACAAGTTTATCAGGATTCTCAAAATTCTAATTGTTAAATTTTTTTGTGCCTATGTACCCCGATGAAGCTGGTTTCCATAGTGACCAGGCGGGTCTTGCGGAGGGCACAATGGGCTCCTGTCCCAGATTGGGGCTATAGAGACACTACACTGAACAATGACCACACAAAAGATGTATTGTCCTTCGTCCTCAAAACCAACTTTGGCTTAAAATCTGAGCTAAATAATATAGGATCTAGACTCTAGATTAGCCTATTGTTGCCTATTTTGCAGGCACCTTATTAATAGGCTGTTGTTAAATTGTTCATTTTCCATCTACAGCTGTATATTAGGCCTGCAGTCTATCATAGTGATCTACTGTGAGTCTGTGGAGTGGACTGTGGCCCAGCTGTCGGGACTCATCAGTGGTGAGCAGATGATCTGTCCATTGAACACACTGGACAAACAGAAGGGCTGTGGACGCTCTGCTGCACTTGGCCGCCGTGCAGGAGAAGATACAGTAGACTATCCTGTACTGCCTTGGACTTACCAACCATCATTCAGAATTTGCGGTGTTTGATGGTTGACCATGGTGAAACATCAGCGACGCAGAGTGCATTCCTGTTACGCAGCTGTTGCGCCTTTTTGTTGCAGAAGGAGAACACAACGGGTGAGTCCACACGTCTTTCATAAAAGTTTTTTTATTAAACTTTTATAATTCAGTTATTGCAGCCACCTCCATTAGACATCGTGTTTAATGAGATATTTTATGTTTTTAGTAATTTTAGTGAACGAAAAGGAAAAAATACGTTCCAGTTTACAACAGTCTGTGCAGTTTCCACTAAATTTGTGTAAAAACTACTGTCATTACTTATTAAAACAATAGAAAACATTGCATGTGAGACACTGAGAGCTATAAAATGCAATTACTATGAAGTAATGCCATAATTTATGGTTACTATTATATTTTAAATAGACCAAAGTTTCCAGTTTGATTGTTTTCCCCTTAGCATCTGTTCCCACGCTGTCAAATCCCTCCTAAAAAAGACAAATTACCCATCTAAAGCCCATTTTAAAAGTGTATTTACACTAAAAGAACAACTGGTGATACTCGGTGCCATCTCACTGAATGTTGTTTTGGACCGATCCACCAATCCCCACTGCCAATACTGCTAGACTGCTTTGGCTCTTTTCTGATTGGTCCTTTCCTGGATCTCTCTCCTCTTTTCCGTCGCCATGGAGAAAACTCATCATCATCATCATCAGTTCTGCCGACGGTCTACGAGCCAGCAGAGATCGTTTATGAGACAGTGACTCACTATACCCACTACATATAAGACTGTGACGGGCTTTACATGCATCAGACCATCAGATCAAAGTTTTTATTTATGATTGATACAGCACATAT
>JAPQRQ010000014.1:20621353-20632891 GCA_037367365.1 Apogon talboti | reverse complement strand
CTTTTCAATTTGATTTCCAGTTCCAGTTATTATATAATATTATGTAGTAGTTTTATTTTATTATTTTTCAGGTATTTGGAAAGTTATAGTTTATAGAGGCTGAGATTGAGTAGGAAGAAAGAATGCTTGGCATCAAATAGAGATGTACATTTAAGAACTATCTAGATGTAAGACATTTTGTAATGTATCAGTAATGGCAGAATTTTTCTCAGATTCTGGATGCTGGATAATTGCAGACTTTAGCGTAAAATAGTAGGTAAAAAGTAAAAATCATACGTTGTATTTTGACTTTATGGTTAGTTTGACGCTTATGTCCTAGATTTATTGATTAATTACTTTAGGTTTGTTGCTCAGTGATTATTTATTTACTGATTTATTAATTCAGGTATTTAGTACTGTGATGTATGAAATGTTTAAATTTCTATCAGCTTTTTTCTAATAGGTATAATAGTTATTGTATTGCCCTTTGAAAGTTGATTGACCTCGAACATCAATATAACTTGAAAAACATTGTTTATTAAAGGTACATTGTGCAATGCTCAACCCACACAGCTCTATTTAAGTGTTCAAGAAAAGCTGATGTATCCTCCTTCTAGTATTTTTAGTTCTAATGTACAGATTTGAGGTACTGAATTTATTTTTCCACTGCTAGTTTTAGTCTTAATTAACTATTATCATCCTGGTGCAATAGTAAAAATAGATAAATGAGGTTCAGTGTCTGTGGTGCTGAGAAATGCTTGCAGAGTGAGAGCTCCTCACTGCCTCCTCATCTCTGCAGCAAAAGCTCAGAGAGGAGGAGGAGGAGGAGGAGAGGGGAGGACAAACAGAGAGTGGAGCAGAGAGTGGGCGGGGGAACAGAGGAAGGAGAAAGAGACAGAGCGATGAAGAGAGAGGCATCGTCTCACTGATGCTGAGTCACATAATAGAGGGACCACAACTGCATCCCATGAGTCTTTGGGAATAATGGAGGAGCTCGAACACACCTGCCCCCATCCCCGGACGGTAGGGACATTTTTGTCTGCGTGTGTGGTTTCTTATGTGTTCATGTTTAGTGTGTTGGTGACAAGGAGAGAGAGAGAGTGGTGGTGGTGGTGGGAGGGGGGGGAGACAAAGGGTGCCGCTTTCTTTCTCCCCCGTTACGAAACACAAGCTCTATAGCATGAGGCTGTGGGAGATGCCCAGAATGCTGAGTGGACAGTTTGAGTGTATGTTGCCAAAAAGAGTGTCCAAAGGGAAGTGAGCGGTGACAACGTAGCCTGAATATCCTCCTGAAGGGACACTGCCGCATTGAGGACAGAGATGCAGCCTCCTGAATTCAGACTCTGGCCTCCCTGTTATGTCTGTAGTGTAATTCTACCACCACACACTGTACCTCTGTCCTTCTCTGCTTTCCCCTCCTCACTCCAGACTCTCTCCATTTTCCTAAGAGGCAGCCCCGTCTTTGCTGCCATTGTTTTTGCATCGCCCCGTACTCTCTCTGTGTTTCAGTTCTGCTTTAATCCGTCTTATGCCAGATGTTCTTTGCTTGTGCCAGAGTGGGGTTTTACCGAGTCTGTGCCCCTGCCCGGTCACTTTGAGCTTTACCATCTGTTCTGTGCTAAAATGTTTGCACGTTACCTTTCAGTCCTTACCATGTCCAAGGAATCACTGGTGACGAGGCTGCACCCTCGGCACATCCTGCCCTGCTGCTCCTTTTTTTTTTTTTTTTTTTGGTGCAGCTCTTCATTCATCTGATTCTTTTCTAAACAGGAGAACATCTTGTAAAACATCTCGATCAGGACTTGATATGCGAGCAACGAAAGGTAGATGCCATAAAAGGAGTCTCAGACTGTTAAAAATTAATGCCTTCTTTCCTTTCCTGCCGGTATGTTCTGCAGCCTGTCAAACCAGTACAGCACACTTGTGCATTGACTACCATTCAAATCCACATTTCTGCCACTAAATTCACCCACTCCCAGACCTCTGGCTCACTGCCCATTTAAAGTAATGAAGTGAAAAATGAAACCGCAATTCATCAGTTAACCAAACAACACATGAGCATTTTCATCCTTTAGAAATGTATCTTTAATGCATATGAAAACAGTGTCTTTAACACACTGACCTGACAAAGTTTAGCGGGAACATGCACAAAGTGGACTTGAAGGGCTTAGTACTTGTCTTTGTGAGGGCTTCTGTTTGTCCCATCAGCACTTTGTGACCTTAATTTGTCGAGGTTGTATGTTCTTGTTTGGCTACGCTGTCACGTACAATGAAACACAGATTATCTAACTTACTGTCCTCAATGTGACAGGCTTCACATCTTCTTTTCACATGATTTAATATGCAAAGATTTTTCACAAATCTGGTATTAAAACAGCAGATCTTTAAATAATAGATACCCGTATGTAGTGCTTCCATTTTCATTCTCTTGACTACATCCGTTTCCTGTGCAACAAAACCAAAGCTGTGCGTGAAACTGTCAAAAAAAAAATCTGCCTTCAGCTCTAATAAACTAAACAAACTCCCCTGTTAAATCTCTGCTATTTTACACCTGAGTTGTTTTCTCTCTCTCTCTCTCTCTCTCTCTCTCTCTCTGTTAGCGTATATATGCTCCTCCACAATGACACATTGATGTCAGCTGCCGTGTGTCGTCCACAGAGACTGAATCTGTTTCCGTTTATGTATTTCGTCATTCACTCCCACAGGTTTGTGCTCGTTCACACTCCTGATTGTCCTCATGATGGTGTAAATGCCATTCAGTGAATATTCCCTGCAGTCAACAGATGGCACACAAAGACAAATTTTCAGTCAGACTCTCACTGCAGCACTTTAACCTTGATATTGCGTTGACAAGTACTAACAAACATCCTCCTGTCTGTGTATCTCTATGTGGTATTGTTTTATTCTTTGTTTTTCTATAGCTACATCCTTGTCTTTTCCAGGACTATTATCTTACACTGAGATATTCTTATTAAAACACACTGTTGATCAAATATCTTCCTCTAATTGTCCATGCTCTAACTTTCACTGTCCGGATATAAAACAGTTCCCTTGCACTTTATTTCATTCCCTGGTGGGATGTGACAGCAGATCGATGGCTCTGTTGATTGGCTCTGCCACATGTTAACACACACATATGCTAAATGCAAATGTCCACTCACACACCGGGTGATCAATAACTCTGAGTGCGGCTCTGTTTGTCTCTTTACCCGCTGTCCGAATATGGAACAGGGCAGCTGTGGTCAATAGCGTAATGGAGGCTACTGTAACGGGAAGGAGAGGCGTACTGTGAAAAGATGGGTGGGGGTGTTTTTACTGCAGGTGTCTCAGACGTTGTAAATATAAAACCCCGTAAGAAACATTTCTGCGCAGCGCTCCGTCCACTTTAGAAATAAGGTGTTTAATGGATTTGCTCCATTTTTCCGTCTCTTTGCTTCAGACCCTGACCGAGCCCGCCATCTTCGCCCAGGAGACCAGCTGTGATTGCCGCGCCCCCCATGAGAAACTCACCATCGCTCAGGCCCGCAGAGGCACCCCAGGTAAAACCTCCTCCCTGCTTTCATGTTCCTCTCCTTCACATTCATAAATTCTGCCTCTTTTATCCTTTATCTTCACACCTAGATAGCCATGGATTTACTTCAAACAGAACCAGAATGAATAGTTTGGACTACTATCATGTCCTTATAGGCCATTAAACGGGCACAGAGTAGATTTTAAGTGCTATTGCTAGTCTGTAAATTACTAGATGTGCAGGTATAGAATACATCTGTGTTATGTTTAACCCATAAAGACCCAAACATACACTGGCAACCAAAATAATTTACTGATAAAAAGTTAAATCACTGTTGATCCACTAATCCTATTAATCCATGTAAATAATTGGTGTAAAACGCAGTTTATCATCTTTGATCATTGATTCACCAGTAAAACCCTTGAAGTTTAATAAATAACAGTGGATGGAGATGGGTATTTTATGCTTATTTAATGATATATTTTACTGAAAAGTCACTTTTTCTTCTGTTTTCTGTGTGATATAATAACCCTCAACTTTAATGTGAGATTTAATGAACATCTGCATGATTAATAAATTAAATATAGGAAAATACCTGATCTTCCACTTAAGAATACAGAATACAGAGCATGATATGAGAATAAATGTTGATAAATCACTTAAGAAAGGTTAAAAATTGGGAAAAATTAACTTGGGAACTGCCACAAAAGTAGCACTGTGTCTTTATGAGTTAAGAATATAAACCATGTAAGGCCTATGTCAGTTTGATTCCAGTGTCCAAACTAAACTAAAATATGGATATAGCAGTTGTGTTTTATGCAACTGGAATAAACTACCAGTAGTTTTAAAGAGCTTAAAGATAATATATCATTAACTGAACATAACTCAAGTGTCTCCATCCACTGTCATTGATCCAACTCTACAAAGCCTCTGAACGTCCAAATGGGTCATATCTGATGACGATAAAAAGCTGGGAAACTGTATTTTAACAGAATTGTTTATATGTATTAATAGAATTAGTGGTTCAACAGCTGTTACATCACTGATATTATCATCATCATTTTGAGTGTCTTTATTAGAGGTGGAAACATAGTCTACGAGAGCATTTATTATTATTTACATTTAAAAATTTTCATCAATTTGTGTTTGTACTTAGATGTGGTCAAGATTAGTACGTCCACCCTGACGCCACAATATATCGTTTAATATAAAACTTTTCAGAAATTCTAAATATATTTGTTGAACATTACTCAGTTCTTTTCAAAGATGACCTACTTTACCAACTCAAGGACCAACATGTGGTCATTAAATGCTGACTTTAGCCAAAACTGTCCACCCTGTCACTTATTTTGACATGAATTTGTCAGTGACAGGGTGAACATACAGTATGCATTTCATATTTGGTCGTCTGCTTGTACTTTTCTTGCAAAAAATGTATTAAAAATGTGGTCTACAGTCTACTTTACACATTGAACATAAAGTTAAGTGGAAAATCTCAAGTCTTTTTTGACATTTTGAAATCTAAAAGGCACCTTATAGTGATACTGACCCTTCTACTACAATTGATTTTAAATTTTCATCGTTTGAGCACATTGTTTATATTTTTCGCTGTATTTTCTTCTTTTTATTGCCTTTGTGTATTAAATTTTGTTACAGAAATAGACTTGCTTTGCCTTACTTCATATTATTTGCTATATTTTTTATTTCTGTTCCACTTCCTAATCCTGCAAATATAGCTAATCCTTCTATACTTTCCATTTAGTACCACTTGTTAATATTGGTTATGTATTTCTCAATTGTCATGTGTCACTGCAGTTGACCGACCAGTCAGAGTCTACGCAGACGGCATCTTTGACCTGTTCCACTCCGGCCACGCTCGCGCTCTCATGCAGGCCAAGAACCTCTTCCCCAACACCTACCTCATAGTGGGAGGTAAGACAGAAATGAAAGGACTGAAATGAAATATGACACCTTAAAGGAATTCTCCCATTTGCTTATTGTGCTTTTCTGTTTTGTTTGTGTGTCTGTTTGTTGTACAAGTGTGCAGTGATGAACTGACCCATAAATACAAGGGTTTCACCGTCATGACAGAGAATGAGCGTTACGAGGCCTTGAGACACTGCCGCTACGTCGATGAAGTTTTAAGAGACGCACCGTGGACTCTCACACCCGACTTCCTTGAAAAACACAAGGTACGTGTGTAGAAACTGCATGAACTATTCAAGGTGCTTAAAACATGTCTGGAGTGGATGTGTGTCTATGACCCAGTCCTTGTCCTGTATTACTCTGAGCGTTGCGCGTCCTTTAACTTATGTGTGTGTCAACCTGGTGTTTTCTGCCATACAGTACGTGTCCTTTGGTTGTTTCTCAGATCGATTTTGTGGCTCATGACGATATCCCATACTCCTCAGCAGGAACTGAGGACGTGTATAAACACATCAAGGAGGCAGGTCAGTTTATGATGCCACAGGAGACGAGTCCATAATATCCCTTTGCGTTTCTTATTTCAGAAACAATGTTCTTAAAGTATGTGTGTTACTGCGTTTGTGTATTTACCAGGAATGTTCGTCCCTACTCAACGGACAGAGGGGATCTCAACCTCCGACATCATTACCAGAATTGTCCGAGATTATGACGTCTACGCCCGACGCAACCTCCAGCGTGGCTACACGGCCAAGGAGCTCAACGTCAGCTACATCAACGTAAGAGCCTGAACGCTGCTGTGATGCATTAACCCTTTATCGGGCACTCGTTGAAATACTCTGAAATCCAAAATTTCAACCTTAGTGTGTTATTTGGACATTGTCATCTACCTCCTCGTCAGTTGCCGTGACAACAGTCTCCCTCCTCTTGCCATAAAGCATCCGAGCAGCACTTGCTAAAAAGTAAACACATGCAATAAAACAACTGTTATAAACTGACAAATATCACTCATTCACTAGTTTCGAAATGTCTATAAAATCTCTGTATAGTATTATAAAAACCAACATGCTTCTGGACCTCACTGAGGCATGGAGTTGGCCCTATATTTAATGTTTGCGGAAATTACCAAATATAGTCACTTGCCTTGATAAAGGGTTAATGTTGTAATGACTCGACTTCATCCTCTTCATCCGAGGCCTGGAGCATAGGACCTGAGTGAAGTGTCTCCACTGCTTTCAGTCATGTGTGGTCCCCTTCACCTGCTCTGTTTGTCCTTGTTGACTCCCGTCCTCCATGACAGATGTGGTCTTTCCTTCCTTCTCTTTCCTTGAGCGTCCCACTCAAGAGCAGTCCTTGTGATGGGTTCTGTAGGTTTCTGCAGCACCTTTTTCTTCTCCTGATGGCGACCTCCATCATTTCCTGGCCTGTTCTCTCCAGCAGGTCCTGGTTACTGACCTTCCGGAGACACGACATTCCCAGGAGATAGTGGAGTCTTGCATTGACAAAGACTTGCCGTTTCTTAATGTTGTGTCAGGTCCCGTGTTTCACAGCAGTATAGCAAGATGGATTTCATGTGGGACTCAAAGATTGAAAATGAGAATTAGTTCTCAACTAACTTACCTGGTTAAATAAGGGTTAAATTAAAATTTAAATTTAAAATTAAAAAAAGATGCAGAGTTTGGTTTTCAGGGAGATGGTCATGTTGTAATACTGCAGACATTAAATCACACTAAAGTGATCCAATGGTACAAAATATTATGGAATATTATGGAAAACACTTGCAATATTCCTGTCTTATGTCAATATAAAACATCCTGTAATGTAGCGCACTATATTTCTTGTGATTTGATTCCTCAGGAGAAGAAGTACAGGTTACAGAACCAAGTGGACCGTATGAAGGAGAAGGTGCGCACAGTGGAGGAGAAGAGTAAACATTTTGTTTACCGTGTGGAGGAGAAGAGTCACGACCTCATTCAGAAGTGGGAAGAGAAATCCAGGGAATTCATTGGCAACTTCCTAGAGCTTTTTGGACCAGATGGGACCTGGGTAAGTGACTCTATAAACTGTAAAAAGTGTTGTTATCATGGTAGGTTTTATATGATGCCAATCTTCCTTGTTTCTGCTCCTCTGTCTGTCCTGCACAGAAACAGGTGTTTCAGGAGCGCAGTGGACGAATGCTGTCTTACGCTCTGTCCCCCAGAGAGTCCCCCTGCAACAGTCCACCCCGTGAACTGTCCCCCCTGCGCTCCCCGTCTCCCCCGTCCCCGCCCACCCGCTGGCATAACGCACGGCCCTCGCCCCCGACTTCCCCCAAAGGAGCGTCTGCCTCCATAAGCAGCATGAGCGAAGGTGACGAAGATGAGAAGTAGATGAACTGTGGACCGCAGACACACAAACTCACAGACCGCTCACAGCGCACTGCCTCAGAAGCGGTCAAAAGATGTGCGCAAAACACACTCACACATATTCCTGCAAACACAGGCTCGATACTGAAACGTTACCCTCAAGGATGTTGCAAATATGCAAAGGCAGAGACGGTGATCGTGGGAAATGTAGTTCTGTCCTGCTGAGCAAGGAAGCCAGCGCGTTTTCTGTGGTGTGGACAACAATAGCAGACAGGAGGAAGAGGAAAGGAGGGAATGAAGGCTCCTCTTCTGCAGCGTCAGTATCCTTTAATGCAGAAAGAGTTGCTTGCAGCATCTTTTGAGAGGATTTGCTTCGGACAGTCCAGTGCTGAGGGAGACTCCTCAAACATCACCTCACTGTTTTTGTCCTCCTCTGTTTAGTTCAGCATTTTCTTTTTAGAACGTCAACACTTTCTTGTATCATGACCAGTAGATATACATTGGCACAAATGTATAGTATCTGACTGATCACGTGAACGAACAGAAACAGGAGTAAGAACTTAAGGGACAGACACTTACCCACTAAAATAGCAGAGATGAAGACGCTTTCGACAGCCTCCGAGCACTTCGACACATAACCAGTACTAGTGTGCACCATCTTAGAATGTAAATTCAGTGATCCGCAATCCTTTTACTCACGTTCCCACGCTGCTTGAATGCTCATTTAAAAGTTAGATCAAAACTAAAACCCCCTAGAGATTCGTGTAGAATTCCTTGCAGCCACAATGATACTAAAATATTCACCAAATGAAGAAAAATGACAAGTCAGTTGCAGTTCTAAACTAAAAGCCTAGCACATAAAAAAAAAGCTTGAGATTGAATCTAATCTGTTTGATGCCTGTTGGATTGTCTCAAAACTTGACAAAAATGACAGTGAACAGCCTTCTTCCAATCGCTTCTTGAATGTATAGTCTGAGTCCGCGTCTACAGAGTAAAGACAATGAATTATGTTTTATTTGAAGCCACATGAACAAGAAGACCCTCCTTTTCTAGACATTTTGTAGGCCTCACTGTAACCTACTCATAGAAAGATGTTTGCATTCTCATTCTAAAAAGCCATGCATTTTGAGTTTCGATGTTTACTTTTTTTTTTTTTTTCCCACAAACCTAGCAAAACCTGGAGCTGCAGCTCTTCTCCGGGAATCTGATGATACTTGAAATAAATAATACAATAACTGAAGCGCTCCAGGAGAACCGTCAGGTCTGTAACAGCCGGGACATCACTCTGTTTCTTTTTTTTACCCATGTCAGGCCACATAACACCTCCCTCTTCCACTCCAACCACAACACAAAACCCTAATGCAATGTAGAAACCTCAACGCACTTATATGTTAATCTGCACTATATGTAAACTTTGGGAATGTGTGTCTTTTTTATTTTTTAAATTTTAATGGTAATGGCTTGATATGTAAATAAAAAAAATGTAACTGAATGTGAATTAATGCACATTTCACCTTTTTTTTCCTATTTAAAATGCAAAAAAAAAAAAAACATCTTCAAAGACAGATCACACACAACAGCATTTTCCTTTATTGTCCAGTGTGACAATAATATTATGTTGATCTCATGCTGAATCACATTATCAGAGTGCTGTGTCACTCCATTGGTGTATGATGATGTTGCATATATTTGCATGACTGCCACCTCAGTGAGGGGTTCATGCAAATAGGTACTTTTTTTTTTTAGCTGGAGGTGCAGTAGAATGGAAACAGCGACCACTGCACACTAGCTGCATATACAGCTTACATATTATTTCTACTTATATACAATATTTTCTAAAATACCGTAGGTCTAACATATACTGTCTTATACAGTAACGGTTGACAACAGCTCAAGGTGAAACAACTGCCTCTAGATCACACAAATAGTTACTTAAACTTCAACCAAGATGTGGATTTTCATTATACAGTCCTTCTTAAAAGTGATTACAACTGGAATTCAGGAAAACCACATATTAGTGGTGGTCGGCGGAGGCCTTTTGGGTGACACTCCTGTCTTTTTTCTTGTGCCGTTTAGACAGCGATGAGAACCACTCCATGAGAAGTGATCTGGCAGGTTTCGAAGGCAATTGGCAGTGGCAAAATCTTACAGTGCGGCTGAGAAATGAGGGAGCTAGAGGGTCGGGAGGCTTTCCATACCGAAGCATCTCTCAAAACTCTTCATCTAGATTCATTTTGTTTCACATCAGGAGCTAAAGGAGATGAGAAGAGGTCATTTCAGATTATTACAGCAACTTTCCTATCTATTGTGGAATAAGGCTCTAACCTGCTCATTTCACATAGTAGTTACTCCTCACCTCTACTAAAATATATAGGCTTCATAGCCCCCACTTGGGATGATATCTGATCATAAATTATTGCCTAAAATGTTAATTGAGTGCAACTGTTGGAAATGTTCTATCGAGGGAAAGTGTGTACGCAGCGCTTTTAAAGTGCAATAAAAGTTCCTAAACATGATACAACTTGATGGTTGTACACTATATTTTGGTAGCCAGAAATGTTTTATTGGCTGTACGCTCCCCTTCTTTACCACACATTTCCCTCTACTCTCTCTAAACACTAAACGTTCTGTGGTGACCATCAGTTAAATAAAAATAAAATGGACTCTCACACACTTTCAAAAGATAATAAAAAGTATTCCTATAAAAAATACAACAGTGCATAATGTTGAGTAATTAGTCCCGTGATGGCATCTTTGTTCCTTTGTCATATATAGTAACTCTTTCCAGCAATCAGTTATGTTAAAGAGACAATGTAGAAAAAGAACAGAATACAAGCACATTGGGCACAGAAGCTTTGTTCAAACTCGTCCAGAAAACTGGAAAGATTAGTAACACAATTGCAACACAAGGCTGACTACACACACAGTGTTGTTAGGATACAGTCCAAGCTGTGGCAATGTTTTCACCACATCAGGTGAAATGTAAACTGGGAATAGAATAATATTTTCCCAGCTTCAGAGTGCTTGTGTGACAACAAGCATATGTTATGTTTTATGCAACATTTCCATGCCTCCGTTTGAGGTTTTCGATAATACATCAGGCTGGTGTGGAAGAAGCTACATGACAGACACTACTGGCGTGGTGGCATTTCAGACGCATCTGAAAGACGCACCTTTGGTCCTTTAGTATTTGCTGATTCACACTGAAGAGCTCGGTTAATAAGTGAATTCAGTAATAGCTTCTGAGCAGAAAAGATGATCAAGTAAGTGATTCGTTAGTGTCACTGAAGGTATAGGAGATGAATAAAGCTGTCATTTTTAACATTCTCCCTTTAAATGAACTTAATTTAAATATGCAGCACATTTCAATAAGTAAGGCTTTCTGTTTAACATTAAATTAAAAAAAAAATCTTTCGTAATAAGCTGCACTGCTTCTTATTTTTCCCCGTCAGAGATATCATTTACATGTCAGCACGCCAGGCAATTCTGCCTTCTCTTTTCCCAAGCCCTGAAAGGAGTGCAACCAAAACAAGTCTTTACTATGCTAACGACACACTGGCCTAATTGTGCGTTGTGTTAAAAGCGTCTCCCAAAGGAAGGAAATGAAACCTCCAATGCCTCCAATTTGCTCGGAAAGTCAAACCCCCTGACTCTGCTTGTGTTTGAAAGAGAGAGAGAGAGAACCCAAGCCTTCAGCGATGAGGAGAAAGACACTCAATCAGCAGTGCCTGGTTTATCTAGCCACAGGGAGCCGGGTGGGGGGGGGGGGGGGCTTAGTCA
>JAPQRQ010000014.1:20608205-20621253 GCA_037367365.1 Apogon talboti | reverse complement strand
GAGCCGGGTGGGGGGGGGGGGGGGCTTAGTCAGTGAGAGGTAACAGTGACGTGGTGAATTTAGCCTGAAGCCATGGCCTGATAGAGGAGATGATTGAGACTTCATTGTCATGAATCAACGGGGTTGGACAGTGGGCTTTTCTGAATTAAAGGAGGTTCATTTTAAAATCCATCTTGGGGAAACCAGAGGTAATGTCACAACACTGAAAGCTAGGCTGTTGATGGTTGTTGCCGTTGGGTACAGGACGAGCCAAGGTCACTCATCCTGTGCAAAGCTTTGCCCACACGTGTAAAAACCAGTCTGATCCTAAACTACACGTTTACCCAAGGGCAACAGTTCATCACACACGCTCTAGGCAGAGTGCAGCCGTTTACATTCCCAGAGGAGGGCTAGACTTAGCGGGCCAGGCAGAGTTATCTGTTGGCTTTGTATTTGGACTTGCTGGCATCGCGTGGCTCTTTGCTGGGGTTGCTCCAGTCGTCTGCCTCTGGGCTCGTCTTGTAATGCCGCCACGCTGATTTGTTGAAGACGGGCAGGCGTTCGAAGGACTCGCTGGACAGGGCCTGTGATGTGAGGAGCACAGCACATGAGAACAAAGTCTACCAGGCAGTCATCTTCACAGGAATAGTGTAACGTGTTTTAATCTGCTTTCATGCAGAGGTGAATCAGGCCAAAGTACATTTAGGAGCATCTTTAATGCCTCTACAAGACAAAAATTAAACCCCTGCAGGCTGTCTCATTCTTAAAATAGGCAAAATAATCTTCTGTCCCTTTGCTGGGATATTACGCAAACTATCGTCTTAACTCGTTACTGTTTTATCTTATCATGTCATTTCATGGTATCTTTAGTCTTTCAAGGAAATTACTTTAAAAAAAAACATCATTGTCAATTAGCCACTGACTACTGTTTCTGTGAAATGTCTACAGACACAACATGTCTATGGAAATTACACATTTGTATATTTGTCTGCTAAATTTTGCTTAGTTATGAATATGCTGATGCTACATTTTTTATTTTTTGACTTCAGTTTGTCCCAAACAATGAATTAATTCCAAACTTATCTGTTGAACATGCATGCATTAAAGACATGGTGTCTACGGACACTACTCCATATTCTAGAAAGAGATGAATTGACCACATCAACCCATATTTTGATTTAGAAGCTGTAAAATACTCAAATACTTCATATTTTTAACAAAAGTGCATTTCATGAATGTTTAACGGAACACATTACAATGTAAGTAATCCTCATAATTCTTAGTTCTGGACACAGTAAATTAATGGTGGACAAGATCATGAAAAATATAACAGAAATTTTCATGAGAACCAAACTTAGATGTTTTCAGGAACTTTGGTACATTAGATCTTAAAATAGGCGACCCTATATGGACAAAAATAGTGGGACAGATCTGCATGTTTTTAAATATCATGGTAAAAATGTCAGTCATAATTATCGTGATAAAAGTCAAATCAATACTTTAAATTTTAAAGGCTGAGTTTTCTTCCCCAGTTTGATTTAAAGAAAGTGGATGGTTATTTGTGGTTTAAAATGATTATTTATGGTAAAAATACGACAGATTCAGAAATCGAGAGGTAGAACATTTAAAGCAATTAAAAGGATAAAAATAATCACCATTGAGTAAAATTAAGTAAAAACAATACACAAAGTAATTAGATGACAATGAATACAAAATTAGCCCTAAAGTCAAAATAAAAACATGCACTGCGCTGTTATTTATTGCAATATAAAATTCTACTATGACATTTTTCATCATTGTTTTGTAGCTCAGCCTCCTGTTACCAATGAAACACCCGAATTCAATGTGTCCCAATACTTTTGCGCATAGTCAAAGTATTTTCTTAAGATGAGACTCTAATTTTAAAAATGCACGACAACATAATTTGTCTTATTAAGAAAGAGAATAAGTCTCATTTCTCAAAAACAAGACTTTTTTGCATTCTTGAAATTCTTTTTTTGAGATGTGTCGACAAACCAGCAGCGCTAACTTGATTACGGTGGACAGTCTTGTGACCTGTAGACCTGAAGACTGGACATACTAGCACACAAATTCATAGTACACAAATCCTCCCTGTACTTTAGAGCCAAATAGAAACAGTCAGATAAAATACTGGTAAAATAAAACATAAAACCAGCAAAAATGTGGGCATGCTTAATCACATTTAACACTTCCTGTCTAACAGTTGCACATATTTCAAGACACGTTTACACTAAATGTCAGTTGGTGTAAGACTATTTAAGGATCTGCTGTGACCTATTAGACCACCGGATTAATGCTATTCTCAATATTTCTCCAGGAGAAATTACACCCATAAAATGATTCACTTCGTTAGTGTGACACACAGATTTCAATGAGGGCAAACAGCCATCCTGACTGTGAGGAAAGGTCAATCTAAATGTTCCAAACTGTTTCATAAAATTAAACCTCTGACCCCTGAATGATCTGTATTGGAGATACCTAAAAACCATTACATCATGCAGTGTATTTTACCTTCAGATATATAACAGCATCTGTACCCACTCCCTCCATGGAGTACAGTTTCAGATCGCCCTGGAAGTATCGGGCATAGAGCCTGGAAATGGGCAGGCCGTAGCCAAAACCAGCCTGGACGAGGGGAAGGGAGACACAGTTTACATGTCATGACTTTTATTTACAACGAATGCACGAGTTGAATAAAAACAACATGTGTATGTGTGTGTGTGTACCAGAGGGACGGCTCCTGGCTCCAAGCTTGGTGTGGGGGCCGTGGAGTACATGTAATTAAACAGACGGTCTATCTTCCTCAGAGGAACTCCCCCTCCTCGATCACTGATCTGGTGGGAAAGGGGATATGTATCAGATTCGCGATTTGCGGCCAAATTTGCTACAAAAATACTTCTGTGGGAATGCAAGTGTGTGTCAGACGTACCTTTATGGACAGATCCTCTTTACCCAGAGTCACTTTGGCCTTCACTGGTGGTAACCCCTCTTTACTGTTTTCGTGAAGCTCCACAGTGGCTCTCATTGAGTTCTGCAAACACCCACAGACTTAATTAACGCAACCCTGCATGAGTCCTAGGAGAATTACCTTCACAGTAAGGTATATCCAATCCGTTTTGCGAGTGCTGGACTCATCGCCAGCCACGATGATGCTGCAACGCTCACCTTGAAAAGCTCAAACAGCATGTGGAACAGATGAGAGGGCACATACACCACTTGGATGGGCTTCTTGGGAGCCTTCACTGGAAACACAAGAAAAGGCCGGGTGTAAGAAGCTGCCCAACATAACCACACACACACACACACACACACACACACACACACACACACACACACAACGGATTCTTTTGAAGTTAATGAGATGTTGAACATTGTAATCACTGCAGCACTAAATTTGCATGCTGCGCCCACAAACTACCAGAACGGACCGTTTCACTGCAGCTTTGCAAGAGATTAAAAGGAGAAACATACAAACACATAATGGATGAATGGATTGAAAAAACAAAACAGAACATTTCTTACTGTTAAACTCCTCAATCTTCAGTTCAGGAGCAGCCAAGTAGTACTTCTCGCAGAGCATTTTAGCTGTGTCATAGGCATCTGTTGGAAGAAATCACAGGCGACATGATTCAGGGCAGAAGAAGCTGAATAATAAGTTGTTTACAGCTGGATTCCTGCTGTACGTCACTGGTGCTGTTTCTATTCCCTGCCAGGTCACTGCAAGTGCAGCTTTGAATCCTGTCCTTAAAAACTATGATTGCAGACTTTATACAACACCATATGACCTTGATGAATGGCTTGGTTTATTTTTGACACTGCTGAGAGACTGTGAGGTATAAACTATGGTTCAGTATTTCCCAAAAGAATGGGGCAAATATTTGCAGCAAAGGAAAGGGAAGGAAAAGGATTTTGTTTGCAGGAAAAATCAATCCACAGATAAAGAACTATTCCTCGCGGATAAAACTGCACACACTGGCTACTGTTCAGAACACAACTGTACCTCAACGGAGTAAAAGTATTTTGCAAGAGCTCAGACACTCGGCTAAGGTCGGAAGTTTATATACATATTGACTAAATTGTCTTAACACTTCATGTCAATAAATACCCTGTTTTTTCACTTAGAGCAATACAGACAGAATTGTTCATTTTAGTTGTCATTTATCAAACACTCAAGAGTCAAAAGTTTGTCTTCAAGTTCACTGCATATCTAAATAGGGTGGAAGCTTCTCAAGTAAATTCAGTTTCTCTAATAGAGGGCATGCTTAGTTTTAATGGCCTTGCTTTACACAGAAATTCTGCCACAAATCCTGCAGGGTTGCACGGAGCCACCCCATGCATTTGTTCCAACATACAGATTTAATAGATGATGCTATCATACAGGAACGTGTATGTAATTAACATTTGATCATCTGAGAATGTGGTTAAATTAATAAAAATAAAGGAGTAGGGCTATGGAAACAAACAAAGAGAATATATATTACATATAGTTTCTAGTTTTAATGCATTCACTCAAGTCTATAAAAACTTCAACTGTAAACTGTAATAAATAATGACCTTTAATTATGGTCTTTTTAACTCACCACTGACAACTTCAGCCACACTACAGGTGGGATCAATACTGCCTATGTGTTTCGGAAGGGCAGGGTTGGTGTCATTACCGAACAGGAGAGCTGAAACCAAAGTTTAAATTAGATTAAAAACAAACATCAGTGACAGCGAACAGAATATGCTAGCTTTCATAATGCAGTGGGTCTGAGACTCACTGTGCTGGTTGATGAGCATTCGGAAGGAGATTCGGTTGGTGTAGAAGCGATCGAGGAAATACTGGATGTTGGTGCTGATGAAAGGGTCAAAGCCAAACTTTTCCTTGTACTCAATGACTCCCTGAGCCATGGTTGGAACCACGTCATTGTGACGATTACGGATCTCAATCAACAACTCCAGGAAACTGGAATGAAAAATGATCGGTGGTATTTATCACTAAATCCTACTGTACACAGACATCTATATCAAAATGCTGGAAAGTCTCAGAGCGTCTATCTGTGTGTGTGTGTGTGTGTGTGTGTGTGTGTGGGCCATTCTGAGAAATACAGACGTTTTTAACTGGCAAATCGGTACCTACAGTTAAGGAATACTCCCATCTACACATGCACCTTCTCAGCAAGTTGATAGGACCAATATTTTTGAGATTTTAGTCATTGTGGAATTGCCCCCTTAAACGTCCTGCCAGTTCAAATTCAAGTTTGTGAAGTTTCAAGTACGGAGTACGCAGTATCCCTCTGTCTTACTAATCATTCACCCCCCACCCCGTCCGTACGCTCTGTGCCTCATAATTTCACTTTTCAGGCGTACGTACCTGTGTATTCATATATTATCATTCACATTTTAAAGAATTACTTGCCAAACAATTTTTTTGTCAGTACTTAGAAAATATAGACTAACATCTTCATATTAGTAATTTTGGAATACAATGGCCCCCCAATGGCCAACCACATTGCTATGGCCAGAATTATAGAATTATAGAATTGAAGTGGGTTACCTAGCAACAGATAAACAATAGGGCCACATTGCCATGGTGTCAAATTCCATGTGCAGAAACAGACATGTCAGCTGAGAGGTTATTCAACTGAAAATGCCAGTTGAATTGACCAAGAAAGTAAAGGAATGAACTGTATCAGAGGATCTAGAACCCGTGGTTCCCCACCAGTCAATGCACTAGTCTTATTAATAATAGGACAAAAATTAACACCAAGAGCTGAAACATCATTATGCATTCTTCACCTTCACCTTCATTACCTTATGTGTGATGACCTCTCTTTATTTCCCTGTTTGCAGCCGTACAACTCATATTACAGATACATACAAGTTTGGTTTCACTGTTATTGTATTTCCACTGAACTGAACAATTCTTGGATATGTGTATGCTAAACAAACAGGCTTATCCAAATTCCTATCAGTGTGTGTGGCAGTTTATCACACAGGCATTGTTATAGTGTAAATACTATGCATCACTACTTGTACAATAGTACAGTGGAAATCAGCCCCAGTTGAAGGAGATGTCAATAGATGAAGAAAACAGCTTGGTACTTGACAAATGTGTGCTTATTACACATATACAGAATATGGAATTGTTCATAGGTGTCACTCACTCGTTGAGGACTTGAGGGTCTTCTGGCTTTCTGTTCTCGTAATCCAGCAGCTCCACAAAGCTCTGCATGTACCTAACAGAGTAGAGAAACGACACATTCCACCCCTGTAAACTACAATAAAGCTTATCATAGAGTGTGAGTGTCTTTCTGGAGGAAGCGTCTCACCATTTCTGTACCAGTCTGACTGAGGGTTGGCTGAGCAGGTTGTCCGGCAGCAGGTTGACCTCTCTCATGGTGTTGGCCAATCGTACAGGCAGCTCCTTACGCAGGAACATGTATGAGGTTTTCTCACACGCATTGTCCCTCCCTAAAGAAAACACATTTATTAAAGCTACATGACCGAAAGGGACACTATTCATCTGGAGCTTCTCATATGTCTGCCTTTGGGAGTGTTTATTCTTCATAGATTTGAAAGGCCTGATTAAACAAGCTCATCTTTTATCACATGAAAACCAGCATCTTCAACATGTGACGTTCTTTCAAGACCAATAGAACAATGGCAACACTTCAAGACATCAAGCTAAAAAAGAACAGTTTTTCTTCATTCCTCAAAGGTTTTGGTTTACCGGAGCTAGCAGAGAAGGTGAACGTAGCGCAGTTAAACCCATATCATGTGGCTGGAAACATTTAATATGATAGCTAAACCTTTGCTATTTGACTAGAACTGCATTCACTGTCTGCTAATATTAGCCTGAAGAGCTTAGGCAGAAGGAAAACATAAATCTTGTTACCCAGCAGAGATGTGGAGTCACAGAAAGGTTAGGTGGATTTATGTTTTAGATCAAAGCAGGCTAAACACAAATATTGCAGCATAATAACCTTCAATGGCTCTTTGCAAAATGACCATTTTGAATAAAACTCTGCTTGTTTGTGACCTTCATCCTGTGAACATATTTAACATTAAAATTCTGACAAGAATAAAGTACTAAAAGAAACAACCATCATCGCACAATGGAGTCATTTTCCTTATGTGATTTAAGTCAACTGAAAAATGTATTATTTTATTAAACTTATGTTTTAATGTTAATTAACATTATGTAAAATTCATATTTCCAATACATTTACTTTAGTACAAATTGCAGTTTTTTAATTGCAATCCACAAAGGGCTTCAAAGTTTATTCACAAGCCTCTGCTTCTGGTACCAATTAAGTCACAGTCATTAATTAATATTAACGTAACATTAACAGTAATTTCAACATTTGCATTTTATTCCAAGCTTGTAAATAATTAATAGACTATCTGTTGTTTTCTGTGATGATTTAATGTATCAGTGCTTCAACATTACATTTTTCATATTCTGTTCTTTCATATTCTGAATATTAATTGTTTGTAGATTGTTTTATAGCATCAGATATTCTTATCCATGCGTTGCTTGGTGTTGAGACACTTAATTTAGTCCAATATAAAATACTCCTTTATTAAATTTGTACAGCAAACTTTTCTTTGGCCAAATTGTTGCCTCACACTTGCACCCAAGACCTGATGCCAAAGTAATACAATTTTACAACTTTGCTACAATAGTCTAACAAGCTGTTTATGGTGAAACCAAACAGGAACATTTTGTCACTGAATCAAATCCACCCCAGTCATTTAGATTAAATAGTTTTAATTGCGTCTTTCAGTGAAATAGTATCAACAGACTTCATCTCAGTATGACTCCCAGTTAATGTAAAGCTTGAACAAATATAACTGAAATGTGGATTTTTCAGTTTGTACATAATGCACAATGAATGGTGGCACAACGGTGAATGCCACACACTACATGCAGTTCTGCACATGATCTGGTTCATGCTATCTATGCTCAGAGCTGTTGGTATGTAATGGGAGGAGCAACATGAACTCAATAAATAGCTGTCTCCATTTAAACTGCACAGTTGTGTAATTGGGAGCTTTAGACACATAGACCCGAATACAGTGCTATTTTTAAAAAGTGCTAATTCAAACAGAAATAGACAATAATGGAATGAAGTAATGGGAAATGAGTGAGTAACAGATGACAAAGTTATTTATAAAGTGGAGTGATAGACAAAAGGTATGTTCTGGGGTCTCCACAGTTTAACTTAACCCTTATGTTGTTTGCACCGTGCGTGAATAGCCCACATTCTTGAGTGGACACATGGGCATTCAAGCACATGAACCTTATTAACCATAACCAACTGAGCACACTACAAATGATGTACTGATAGAGTACACTTTCAGGCTCTCCCTGTTTTTGTTTTTTTGTTGTTTGTTTTTTTTTTTTTTTACAAAAGAACAACAGTGAATTGTCAGCAAATCAAACAACAATAAGACACATTTGAAGTTAATGTTTCAGGAAAGCGACATTTGATATTACCCAACCCTCTGAGTGACTTCATAAAAAACAAAGGGGAAGTTAAACGTGCTGTCTGCTATCTTGCGGGATATAAAAGAAAATGATGATACAGAATTAAAGAGAGTATCCCGTCATCTCAGCTCAAAGGGAAAGCTTCCCTATGACTCAGCACTTTATGGTGAAAGCTGGGGCTCCTAATTTGTAAAACAAGGCTGTGAAACCTCTCAGGATTGACTCAGCGCTGGAATGGCACGCTCTAGTAATTTAGCAGGAAAAAAAATGCAGCTGCTGATTATGATCCATGCCTGATGTCTCATTTGTTCCCATTTGCAAGATATTTTCAATATTCTTGCCCCAATCCTGTTTTTCCATCAGTGCTGACAAGATTAGGGCTTTCTTCGTGAAAACAAGCAGTGCCTGCACGCTCAGTCCACAGCAGTATAAGTTACATAAGAGACATGACTGAGTGTTTAATCAGAGATGGATTAAGAAAAGCCTTGAGTCCAGCAACCAACACGCAATTAACAACTGGCATCTCGCATTCACTGTCTCATGTCAGAGTGTTGTTCAATTACACCCAAAGATAAAGACACACAAAACAAACAAAATATGACCCGCTATAAAAGCTGACTCTTACACTCACCTCAAAGGATGAGTAAAACTGATTGAGCAATATTAAAAAAGGGGGGGCAAAAAAGTACCTGATGTTCTATCCACCACTGCCTACGTGCTGTTGTGTCACTCTGCAAGACAGTACCTGTAGACTGTCTGTCTCATGTTCACATAGTAAACAAAAGAGGTTGAACATGTACTCCAATCCCAGTGTAATTAGCAGTACAATTACCACATTATTAGTTATTATCATTTTATTAAGTAAAACTGCACAAGTATTATTATGAAGAATGGTCCTTTCAAAAGGCTATTATTGATCTGTTTTTAACACTTACAAGCACATGCAAATAGTGTGGTGTACTTTCTACATTTGCAGCCAATTTTAGATACCAAGATATATTAGATGCATCTCATCATAAACACGTCATATAGTAAAACACCATGTACCCTAAGTGCCAAATAAACATAGCAGAGTAAAAAAAGTGCAATTTCTCCTTAGAAATGGCAGAAAGGGTAGAAGTATAAGGCAGCATAAAATGGAAATGCACAAGTTCAAATAAATCTGAAGCAAATGCATAGTTTTCCCTGGGTTTCTGGGGTGCTGAAAATACAATTTTAGGATCTGTACCCCCCCACACACATTTGAAGTTATCAGACTAAAAATTTTGCACTGTTTTTCACATTTTTTGGGGCCAGTACACACCAAAGAGTTAAACAGATGAATGAAGAAACGAATGAATGGATATAACTTCACATAATTTGGACAATATATCTCTGTACAAAAAGTGGAACAGCTACTTAATAAACAACAAGAAGCTTAAAATAAAAGTGCATTAGAGACCACCTGCTGGTTTTACATTGCCTTGGCTTAGGTGCTGCACAAAATAATTAAACTGTAGGGAAAGAGGAAATGTTCTTAGTTATATTGCATCAATGGGAAAACGAATTGACAGCAGCAAACTGTCCTGCAAATGCACCACCATGACTGCTCGCTCCGTCATGACTGGGTTACTAAAAGTAAACAGCAAATTTAACAGCACATGACCGAACCATAACAAAGTATGATGTTTCACGGAGGCTTGTACCGGACTTACCTTACTAATAACAAACTAGAGCAGGCCTAACACATTGAATTGATTGAAATGTTGAACATTAAAAATATCGAGGCCCTTGGACGTCTCCTGTATTAAGTCATAACTGAGGAGAAGGAACAGAACTGCAGGAGATAACAGGCTCTTTCTTGCATTACTTACCAAAATCCAAAAACTGCTTAATGGAGAGCGGAGACGGTGAAAATCTGGAGTAATACTCGATTTTCGGGTTCGTGTTTTTCAGGAGAGACAGGAAGATCCTCATTTTGAAAGTTTAATAATACCTGGATATGACCGTTAGGATGAAAGTCAGATAAAAAACGACCATTTTATCCGGTAACGCTCACAGTCCCACCGGTGGTCCTCACCCTCCGCGTCCACATTTGTCTCAGCCAGGAGACCTCCAATGGACATGAATTGACGTGACAAATAAATGTCCATACGGTTACATGATAGGATATAATGCCACAATACGCTCTCAAGTGAGCTTCCTGGATCCACAGTGTTTGACGTTCAATGTAGCTGCTCGACAAAGCTAGCTAAGTGTGTCTAAAACATTGAGCAACTTCCGCTAAAGATTTACAAAACAAAAGCATATTGTTTACGCCTGTATTACAGCTTTGGGTGACCTTTCTTATTAAAGAAATTTACCATATTATATTGACATGAGTTATTATGGATATTTTGACTTCCCCCTACAGTAAATAACGTGCTGTTTTATTCTTATTTTCTAGGCTAAAGGACAATTGAATTTTCTTAAACAAAGCTTATCTCATCTCATATTATGATGACAATTTACAACAAATCAATTGAAACAAAAAATGTCAATAATTTCTTCAGTTCTTAATTTTATAATTCCATTTAAAGACAAATACTTGTCATTTATGCATGTTAAAATTTTTTGTAAATGTATCATAAACTATTTAAATAGTTGAACAATTATTACGTATTGGCTCGTTCAATTTTTCTTTTGATTGATCGACAAAACAAAATTTGGTGGCGATGAAATATACCGTGCATCCTTGCTGATAATATAAAAACTACATTCTGTCTTACTTTATTTTCACGATTACATCTAGAAACTTCCGGCGTACTTACGTTCATTTAACATTTCTCGTCGCCAAGAAAATCTCCAGTCAACCGCACTTGGTTCAGGTTGTTAGGGCTGTTGATACACTACAGTTATTGGCCAAAAACCGGGAAGTATGAAACAGCGATGATCTGATTGGACCAAGGCATGTCAGTCAAAATCTGTTGTTTCCGCCGCAGTCACTGTACAGTACGCTCGTAAACATAACAGACTGGCATTAGAAGAGACAGCACATTTGATGTAGTTTTTGCAGTATTTTGTGCATTTATTTTTTTCTTATATCCACACCCAAGCCAAAATAAAATAACGTTCAAACAAAGGTTGAGATTATTAAACTACCTGATAGGCTTGCTGTCACATGTGGACTGAAATTTAGTTTCTACTGCCACCTAGCGGTATAGAACTAAAAACTAAAAACAGCCTCAAGAAAACCATCAAGTACTGAAAATACTGTGACGATTTTCAATATTTTCAAATGCTTGCACGGATAATAAAATTAATGTTGACAGCTCGGGCTGACAGGAATTTAATCTAAATAGTATGATACAGAGATTTGGAAATGACTATTAGCTCACCTGTGATTTTCTGGTCTTCGATTGATTAAAACACAAAGGGATCAGAGCATCACCAAGTGAAAACCACCAAAACTTGTATTTCACTGTATAGATAAATATAAATCATATATATAGAAAATATAACACCATTTATTGATTTAGGGCACAGCTGGACCAAACACTGTAACGACCTTTATATGCAGTCTATGAGCTGAAAGCAAACTTGACAAGCTATTTCCTAGAGTAAGATTTATATTATGTATATGATCATTTCCAATAATAAATGAAAAATGAATAAATGGTTACTTTAAGACTTTTCTTATTTTACATCAGTTCTCCTGGGATCAACAACTGCTTAAATGCTTGACACATCTATCTAAACTCTGAATCTAAACTTTTCTGTTTTCCCTCAACCAGTAGTAAATGATAATGTTATGAGTTGAATTACCTGCATAATGAGCCTTTTGGATCAATAGGAATGTTTTAATGTAATGCATAAGTGTTATTTTTGCATGATCCCTCCAGATGTCATGTCAAAAAAGCAGGTGAATGAGCACAGACAACATGAATTTAATTATAATTCATATATTTATTTATTTATATTTAATTATATACAGTATTCTCTTCCTTGTACAGGATTTGCGTGGTAAGTTTGGCTGCAAGTTACAGTTCCTGACGTGACCCTCTTCATAATACAGGTTTGGGACTGGCACCAGAACTCCTAAAACTAAAACTGGAACCAGCGACTCGGAATGAAATTCAGCAGCAGCAAAACAGAATACATGAGTGTGAATGAAAGGGAGGGAGGTGCAACAGTGAGGTTGACGGTGAAGTATTTGGGTCAACTGTTCAGAGAAATGAGGAGGTTGGATAGGAGGTGAAGAGGAGAATGTATATTGGTAGGAGGATGATGACGATGCAGCTACCAGGCAAAGAGGAAGAACAAAGAAGATTAATGGATGTGGTGAAGGAGGACATGGAGGTAGAAGATGCAGGAGACAGGGTCAAATGGAAGCACGTGATTTGCTGTAGCGACAAGGAGCAGCCGAAAATAGTGGTAGATTCTCTTTCTTGAATTCATGGTGGGAAAATAAAAATGTACAAGTACATACACACACATACACACACACATATAGTACAGGCCAAAAGTTTGGACACATCTTCTCATTCAATGTGTTTCCTTTATTTTCATGACTATTTCCATTGTAGATTCTCACTGAAGGCATCAAAACTATGA
>JAPQRQ010000014.1:20577086-20588145 GCA_037367365.1 Apogon talboti | reverse complement strand
TGGGTCTTTGTCTCCCAGTTTGGTCGGTTTTGCTGGGGGTGGGGCTCTGTCCGGCGGCCAATGAATATGCAGCTCCACCAGCAGAGGACTGTGGGGGTGGCGGTGGGGGGGGTGGGCTCATCCAGCAACATCAGAGAGATCAGAAAGAGACATGCGTAATGAGAGCGACATCAGGAATATACAGTGTCATTAGGTCCATCTCTCTTCAGTATGAATCAGAAAGTTGCATATAGATAACAAAATTACTTGGAAAAAGACATGAGCAACACAATGTAATGGTTTCTCCGGTGTATTTAAAAAAAAAAACAAAAAGGAAAAGAAAAAGTACTGTGTTATTAATCGCACCTTTTGAGTCATTAGCGCATCCTATGTGTTCAACACTGACACAAAAACAACTCGCTGCTGAATCCCAAGCACAAAAACGGCATAATGCTGTGGGTTCAATTCACTTTCACTGTAAGCTTTAAATTAAATCTGAATGTGTTACTGCAGTAAAATACATATTAAATACTGGATATGAAAAAAATAGATATATTCTGAGGAAAAGTGCACCTGAAAACTAGACTGAAAGTGAACTGAGCCTGAGCCAGATGTTGATCTACAGTGGTAGAAAACTCTCCGTCTGAATGACTGCAGATAACTGGAGCCTTGTCGCCACCTGCCGGCCAGCACTGGTATTGCAAGGACATCATGACCCACTACAGGCAGGAGGGATCCGTACACCTTTGTAGAAAATATTGCGCAGTAGCAACTGTTAGATACAATTTGGTTATGATGACATTGGCCAGTGAGATAAAGCTAGGATGCTGTAAACACTTCAGGTTCAGAGGTCAGAGCTCCTGACAGGTCAGCCCTTATTTGGCAATGAATGTTGGTGTCTTAGTAAAGGCTGAGCTATTTAGGAAAAAAATGGGCTGAAGGGAACATTGTGAGGAATCACTGATCAGTGTAATGATCTGACAGGTAGTGAAGGATGCTGCACATTGCACTGTGAGAATCTCCCAGGTCAAACAGTCCATATACAAGCAGCATGAATTAACACAACTTGGCCACAAAAATATATAAAGCTGATCATTTCAGCTCATTAGTTCTCATTCGCAAACACATACACACACGATACACGATAAATCATATGATCGTCCAGCATCTGTTATACCTGGGATGCTTTTTGGACATGATAAAAAGCAGCACGTTCTTTGATGGACATCGATAAACTACAAAGTGCAAATGCGCCTTCTTGTGCTCTGATATCCACAACGTGATCCAAACCCAGCTACAGTCGTCCCCGTTTCGCACTGAGCAACGCGGTGGAGTCCTCTGTAATATAGTCCGGGTTTCAGAGGAAAAACATCCATCTCAAAAGGTGCAGGCCAAACATACGCTCCGACACGATGAGTTAAAAAGACTAAAAAAAAAAGTTATGCAAGTAAACTGATCCACCTCTGCGGATGTACTGCCTTTCTAAAAATCGCAAGAGAGAAAAGTTCAAATCCTCAACTCGTCTCCCAAATCTCCGTGAGCTTTTTGCCAAAGCCTTTGCACCTAGAAAGCGTTCGGCACAAACGTTTTCTGATTAAACCATCTAAGAAGCTCCAATTCCTTCGATAACAAACACTGGAGTTGTGAGAAAGAAAAAAAAAACAAATAGAAAGGAGGAAATATGAATGTATGAATGTGTGACTGTTTTTGTGAGCTCATATGGGAGACAGTGTGAGAGAGAGCAAGCTTTTAACACATGTTGTGTGGGGGTGAGATCTGCTTATGACACTGCATGCCAAAATGCCAATGCCATAGATGTATCACTGTGATGGCCAAAAAGGACGCATTTCCATAGTTACTCTGAGCATGAGGTTGCACTGGGAGACGGCTACCATGGTAACAAACTAAACTGCTGTGTTGCTTAAGGCATCATATTAGATGACAGAGGAGTTTCTCCTGTGGCAGACAAGAAAAGACAAGAAACAAAACAAAGATAATTAGGTAGACGGCTGTTAATTACACAGCTGTTTCTAAAATGTACAGTACATAATTAGGCAGTGCAAAATTATAGGTGAAAAGTCTTACATCCGCGCACAACAGTTACTGTTACTGACACAGAAGGATCGACAGGTCAGAGCTGTTCTTAAACCCACATGCATGTTTACCTGGTTAGGACTCGCTCTCCATGGAGACTGTAATGGTTTCACTTCCAGCTGTGAAGCCAAACGGTAAACATGATAAGGTGGAGGGTAACAAACAGTGAGTACTTAACATTAACATTAATTATATCATTACTGGTGGGTCCTACCTGACTTGAGGGTGTTATTAGCCAGATGGTCTTCGATGTTGTTGGCATGCTGGTCGTTGCTCAAGAGGCGGTTCTGTGAATCGCTGAGTGGGCTCACAGGAACGTCGGCAGCACTGGACACATGCCCAATAAATTAAAAAACAAAATTAACTTTGTGCCACCACCACAACCGGGCCGTAAATCTCTCTCAGTGCCATGTGACAGGTTTCACTGCCGCTAAGATCGGTCACCTTTTATTGGGCTCTGGATGCAGGGTCACTGTGGCCTGCTCTGCATCGGCGTTCACCAGCTTCGTAGGGAACGTCAGACCATCTCCCTGACTGTAGGAAACGGGGAGGGCGAGAGAAACCATGAGAGGCAAGGTCGATTCTCAAATCTACGCGGATGACTTCTATGTCAGTGCCATTTACCTGGTGAAGATGGGCAGCAGCCAGTACTTTTTCTGGTCTCCAAAGACTTGGACAATATTCTTTCGGAAACCCAGAGAGAAGCCGTTTTTATCAGAGCCTGTCCTAAAGACCGGTGCTCTAAACGCCTCTGAAAAAGTACAATGTGAAGAAGGGATGGGATGGGAAAAAAAAAAAAGAAAAATACCAATATGAGAAACTGAAAAAATTTACAGAAAAAGTACTACAAACATAGAAATACAGTAAAAGTAGGAAGTTAAAGAGAACCCTGATGAATGCATCTGTACTGTAGGTGATTGTTACCTATAGTGGATCGGTTCTTCCCTACAAGCCACAGGTGGTAGCTGAAGAGGGACAAAATACTGATGCAGAACATGGCCGCCACAAAAAACAGAAATAAGACATGGAATTTGGCGTGAGTGTCTGGCAGCTCATTCTGGAGAAGAGACAAGAGAGGAGTGAGAGAGGAATCAATATCAAATTAAGATAACGGACATTTGAGGAAAGAGAGAGAGAGAGAGAGAGAGAGAGAGAGAGAGAGAGAGAGAGGACAGAGAAAAGGAGGCAGAAAAAATGAGAAATAAGGTGTGCCATGTGAACAAAGTCACAATTACACAGCACTGCATGCACATAATGGCAAAAACACCATGGCAACGGTGGTGAGGCACTGCAACACTAAAGGCTTTGGAGGATGTCTGGGTTACCTTTGGGCAGTTCTCTGCCGATTTCCTCCGGCAAAGCTTTAGTACAAACAGAAACGAGACTGGTTAGCAACACAAGGAGAGAACAGGTAGGAGGGGATAGGGCACTTTGAAATCAGCAGGGAAGTCAAGGCCAAGTTGGGTGAAAGGGGAGAGGAAAGAAAGGAGGGTGAGCAAATGCATAATGTGCCCAGAATGGAGAACACAAACCACAACACTTACATGCACACTGGTATTCTACTGGTATTGTGAAAACCTTAAAGGTCATATAAACAGCATATCCATTTTGATATTCCGAATCAGGCTTTTATTTGAACGTTACATTTTCTAATAAAGATGTGAGATTTGTTGGGTTATTCAGAGTTTTAGAACAATCTATGGGCCTGTAAACAGTGCAATATTGTGTTTTAATGCAGTTTTTAAGGCCGGGGTAGTGGTGAATGCCCAAAAGGAGCAGAAACACACCTTCTTTTTTTTTTTTTTTTAATATTATGAAAGACTGGAATGTCAAGGTGGTTGAAGGAATTTGCAGAGTTAGCCACCAGTAGAAAATACATTTTTAATCACAGAATCACACATGCATATAAACAGCAATTTTAACTGGATATTTATTTTAATTATCCATGAAAACAGCTTGTTAGGGATAATGTCTTTTACAAAATAGAGCCAAAAATTGGGATTGTACGTGAATCTAAACATAGTCAACAAGAGGAAATCGAGTTGAGGAACTGCAAGAGAGGAATAAAAAAAGAGGAGGTGTTTTGGCGGCCACAAGAGTGGTGTGACTGATGTTCTGATAGTGGGGAGGGAAACAGAAAGCGAGAGATCAGAGAACAATGATCTAGTGTGAAAGAACTGGGGATAACAGTAAGGGAAACAGAGATGGGTCAGAGGGTGAAGAGTCAGAGGGGTCAGCGAAAACAGAAGGGCAGCACAGCTCTGCACAGGAGAGGTCAGCACCATGCACAGCCAACCAGCAACATGCTCGCTGAGGCTGTGACGTGTACGCAAATCTGCATCTGCATCCTCCTGCATGTAAAACCATGCCCCGCGCATTCACACCAACATAAATTCACATTCACTTCATGCTGACTGAGTGTGCACATCATTACTCACTGTCCAGAATTTAATGAAATATTGCAGAACGGTGGCTGCAATAAACAAACAGTACACCAGCGAATAGGCCAAGAAGAGGATGAAAAACTTGTAGTTGGAGAATCCCACACAGTTGTTCACCCTAGGGGACACACACACACACATGCAAAAAGGTCAGATTTGACATAAAGTATATTGAACATAAACTTTAGAAACCTGAACAGCTTGAAAGAAAGTTTTGTTTTTGCAGGGTTTTTCCTGGGTAGAGAATTGTGAAGCAGTCACTTCCATCTTACTGTACAATATAATATAGTTAATGATATGGTTAGATGTAGATAAATGGTTATGTTAAGTACCTTTAGTCTTTCTGATAACATTTTCATATACAAATACAACTTAAGCGGTGTAGAAAAGAGGTTGTTAACTTTAATGTAGGCTGTCAGTAAATCCGTAATTACTGCAGCGTTTTCCATCTACTGTTTATAAAGTAACAGTGAATCTGATATAGTTTTAATGTGATAATTGTCAATTTCTTTAATCAGATTATTACTATTATAATCCGTAAAATACGTTACTCATAAAAGGGACTAAGCAACTTCCAAATACCACCTTCAACTCATTTTAACCCAGTAAATAGCCTGTTTTTATAGCTGGCAAATCCAGTTTAGGTACTTTCACTTTTTTTGTGGAAGCCTCTGGCAACATCTTTTACTGTAAATGAGATATTAAACCAGTATTTTTTAATTCAACTCAGTACATTTCACATTCAAACCAAGTCGCTAAAAAGCTCTCTGCTTTCAGAAGGCTCTTATAAATAAGCTTTTAAAATATGAGGAGGCATTACCTACCAGGGACAGTGGTGGTCCATCTTAAGCACACACCTGCAAAGATGATGGCAATTTGAAAAACACAAGATTATGAAAGCACAAGGGCAAATCTAACAGTTAATGTTCTGCCGTATAAAAAAATGCAAATTTCTTACATGTCACATGCAGAGCAGTGATGACACCTGTCAGGCTTGATGACTTGACAACGGTCACAGTAACGGATTGCTGCATCGTGTTAACACAACAGTAACAGATCGTTATAATGCAGGTGCGTACAGGCAGATTAAGAGAGAAAACACACACACAAAATCTTCATTCACTAAGCACAAGCTGATGTACCTCCAGCTCCTGTGCGGGTGTACAGAGGCAGACTAGAGGCAGCCCTCCATAGGATCTCCTGCTGAGATTCTGGCCGCTCTTCCTTCTCATAACGCTCCTTCTCAGCTTTGGGCAAGCAAAACTAGAATGAAACAAGAAAAAAAAAAAAAGCTAAATATATTCTTGAAAATAATCCATCACCAAGTTGGTTTTATGTCAACACAATATTACAAGCATGCAGTAACAGCGGGCTTATTTGGGATAAGTATACCTCTTTGGAGGGGTTGGCGGGTTTGGTGAAGATGGTCTTCCAATAAGACCATACAAACATGATGAACGAAAGGTGGAAGTAGATCAGGTAGACAACTAGGGGGAAACATTTACAAAAGGATCAGGACCAACAACATACATAAGAACATGGTGTTAAAAAGCAGCTGGTATGTGAGAGAAGTAACCGAAGAAACGCTGTACAACTAGATACCGAACTGATGAGACAGAAAAACCAGTGTTGTATGTGGGGCAGACGCTCCGATTCAAGCAGGCTGTCCTCAGCATTTTGAGAGCGCAAGAGCACATTTTCTGTGCCAGCCTTTTTAGCTAAGTCTACAGAGCATATTTCACCAGACCGACGTCAGATTAACCTAATAAGCAGAAAACTGGCTCAGATCAGTGGAGTTCCTTTCACAACATATTAAAACAAATATTCTTTCTCTGCACACCATACTTACTTTTCTCTCCTATACTGGGGATGGTGACTGTAAAGAAACAAAAAGAGAGAGAATAAGAATATTAGACACAAAATAAAAACAGTAGCAACAGATGTGACAGGGGTTAAGGATGTGTAAGTGAGATCTACTGGACAAATTCATACTTTCTCTTCTGGTTGTCTTTAGATAAACCCTCCATAATTATCAAGTACATTTACAAGTAAATATTGACACATTTTCTGGCTTTAAAATTCAGTAATCTATAATCTTGGTTATCAGAAACGTAAAAACACAAGCTTTATAACACAGATTAACAAACACATAATTCACACCTAAAGTATATGAAATTAACTGTATGTATAGTATAGTATATTATTACATTATTCAATACATGCTCTCTGTAAGCCAAGACAACTCCTAGCAAAGCATCAACACGTTACTTGTCCAGTGCAAATAAACGCTAGTCTAGTTCCACAGCCACTACTTGTCTGGTCAGCTAAATACATGCCGTTTAGTTTCCATTTAACTAATAATAAGCCGTCAGACTCAGTTTCGCCAGAACCCTCCAGAGACGACACGGGCAGCTTTGTTAACACAACAGCGAAAGTTTTCTACGATTAAAACACGTTTTCCATTAAAATAAGGCAACCAGAGGCTTTGGCAGCGGTTTGTTAATTAGCTGTATCTAGATTTGGACAGGCTTGCCAACACCATTGTTGAGCTGCAGTCCATTTACTTCCTGCTGGCCGGCAGCTGCTTTATGTTTGTGTGGACAGCAGAAAGGAAAACATCAGCGATTAAATGCTTTAAAAACACAAACGACGGCGGCAAAACGCTTACTTACATATACAAAGCTCCACCACATAAGCGTAATACGACCAGCAGACAACCAGTGCGATAAAAATCACAGGTATCCATGCTAAACCCCGTTGACAGCATCTCAGTACGTGTGTGGGCGCCATCTTTCTCCCTCAACTGAGGAAAAGGGAGTGTCGCCACGTGACGTCACTTAGGCAAAAAAACGATACAAGAGGTGGTCCAAAATATGGTCCAAAACCGGGTCAAGGAGATCCAGAAAGCGGTCCAGAACCAGTCCGACAGGAAAAGATAAATGGGAAAAATTAAACCAACGAAGCTTTAATATTTTAGATGTTATGCACTTATTCTATAGCTACTATCTTTTTTTTTTTTTACATTATTTTACTTACCGAACATACACACACATATATGTGCTACTAAAATTGATTTTATATAATTCTTTTTTACTCTAATTTGTGTTGCCTTTACAGTTATTTCTCATACATCATTTTGTTAAAATATGTATTTTCTCACCTGTCATAAAACACTGTCATATGACACTGGTTTTTAAAGCACTTGGACTTTGACCCGCCTCCGTCACAGTTTAACACCAAGAACTCACTCATCTCAGACCAGACCGGATCTAGCTGAATAAAGTCTTCCTGGCTTATTTCTTTGCGCGATTGTTATCACATAGGCTATTTCAACAGAAGTTTAAAGTGAAAGTGAAAACAGCGACGTTTAATCCTGTTTTAAAGATGACCTCGGTGCAGATGGATGTGAAGAAGTACCTGATCCGCATCGGGTTCGAGGGCCCATTTGAGCCCAGTCTGGACACACTGCGGTCCATCCACATCTGTCACCTGCGATCAGTGCCGTTTGAGAACCTCACGATCCACAGCGGAGGACAAGTCCATTTGGACCCCTCAATTCTGTACGATAAGATCGTGAACGAGCGCAGAGGTGGGTTTTGCTGTGAGAACAACGGGCTCTTCTACTGGTTGCTCTCCAAACTGGGCTTCCAGGCCACTCTGCTCTCAGCTCAGGTTAAAAGTGCCATGACTGGTTTCTATGGTCCACCTTTTGACCACCTGATCATCATGGTGACCCTTGAGGGACACCGCTGGCTGTGTGACGTGGGGTTCGGGGTCCCAGGATTCTTCATCCCACTTTCACTGGAGACAGATGACCTCCAGGAGCAGGGCCACAGAGTGTACCGGATCAGAAGGGACAACAGCACCGGTATGTGCTTTATGGAATCACAAAAAGAGGAAAACAAAGGAACAGATGGAGACTGGACACAGATCTATAAGTTTACCCTTGACCCTCGGTGTCTGGAGGACTTCACCAAGATGTGTCACTTCCACCAGACCTCCGACTTGTCCCTCTTCTTCTGTAAATCCCTTTGCACCGTTTTGACACCAGGAGGAAGGCTGACCTACATTGGTCGCAAATTGACCACCACCACATTTCCATCAGAAGAAACAGGAGGAGTGTTAGAAACGGAGACAAGGGAACTCAAGGATGAAGAGATTTCTGATGTACTTGCAGAGAAATTTGGAATAATCCTTAAATCTCCACTTATTCCAAAAGATGATGCTATCGCACCACCTCCAGTTATGTACTGATTTGTGTAAAAGGAGATTTTTTTGGCTCAATAAGTGCATAAGGCTCTAAAATCTCATGACACCCAGCAATGTATTTTTGTCTTCTGTTGGGGACAAGCGTTTCACAACTTTACTTAAAAAAAAGATTAAAAAAAGAAATTAAAAAAATGTTTTCCGCTGCAAAGGACATTCCATAAAACATATAAAAAATGTATCTGAAAAAACAAACAAAAAAAAAGTTGCATCACGGTGTTTCAAACCAACAAAAAAATTTTTAATGGACAAATTTTACTTTCCTGGGTCTCAGGAGGTTAAATGAGCATCTAAAACATGATTTACATTCTTTACCATGTAACTGTGAATAAGTGGGATATTTTTATACTGCACCAAATCACCCATATATCAACCACCATAAACACATTATGTTGAGTACTATAAGAAAAAAAGCTAAAATAAATTACACATAGATTTTTAAGATGTACAGTGGTCATACCATTTATTCCTATGTCTTTTTTAAGATAATGAGTGTTCAAAATGTTTTACACATGTACAATATATTTAATATGAGGCGGCACTGAAAAAGCAAAGCATGAATGACAGTAAAAATGTTGAGCTTCATCCTGTTAAGATCCAAGTTTTAATCTCTGTGTATTTTTTATTTCTCCTCACTACCTGGGATTAGTAGAACCTAAACATGAACAGTGTGTCCTTGGAGTGTAATGAATGAGACTATTTCATTGTGTGGCCTTGCAAAACACTAACAAAGCTGAAAGTTTTGACTTATTCATATAAGATTTCACAACCTATACATTTTATATGTTGGGATTTTAAATATGATTATGTACACATTTATGCAATGATATAAGAACTAAATTGCATGCAGTTTGCCTGTCAAATTACAAATGTACTAAGCATAAATAAAAACATTTCAGCCTTAAAATGGGAAAAGGTTTTGCACCTTGATTACTTTTATCTCTGCTGCAGAGTGATTTGTCTCCATCTTGTTTGTGCATTGTTAAATGTGTTGTGTTGTTGCTGCCAGTAGTTGGCACAAAAAGCATGAACTAATGAGGAGAACAGGCTTAAGTTAAGAAAAATCAAATATAAGGTCCAGAGAACCCAAAATGTACTGTCTTCATATGAGGATGCAGGGTATCAGGAGGTTAAATCCAACTTTTCCTGCCTTCACCAAATGATGTGCGTCATATAAGGTCAGAGGTCAGGACTGGGCATTCTCTTCCAGCATTCTGTTTATAGTTAACAAGCTGACTGAGTATGTGAAAAGACAACATATTGGCATTTAGATTCCAAATGAATAACCTTTCCTTTGACTTTAGAGACTGTAAGTCAAAAAACGCCTACAAACTTCATATGTGAATTTTAATTCTTCAGTTATACACAGAACAAACTGGCCTCAGATGTTTTACTGTACAATACATAACACTTGAACTTAACTTTACAATTTATTATTCCAAATGTGCTCACAACAACTTAGAGGGAGAACAAATGGGTCTTTAGGAAGAAAGTTTAGATTCTCCTCTGTATCAGGATTTAATTTCTGCAGTTACTTCTCTATTTTTTTTTTTAAAAAGGCATAAAATTATATATGGGATATAATAGAATAGATTTTATTGTCATTGTGTAATTTAAAAGAATGGAATTGTGGATATGATGGTACTTCCTAATGTGCAGGACCTTCAGTGGAGGAATCTAATAGAGATGGGCAGGGTTTTAAGTAGATGAGGAGAGAGATGAGTTGTAAGTCCTGAACGTTTTAATGTAAAACTTGAATTAAAGCTGAAAGTCCACACTTAAAACACATCTTGATTGCTTCATTTAAAATCCACTGTGGTGGTGTACACAGGCAAAATCATAACATTTGTACCAATGTCCATATAAATACAGGGTGTCCCAAAAAATGTATACACACTCTAAATAATTGTAAAGTAGATGTTTATAAAACTTCATTTAATTTTCAAAATTTAATAGAATTTACAAACATCATTTTATTGTTTTGTCACTGCCTGTTCTCAAACTGATGTCTGTTCTGGTCCAGATACTGCTGACAACGCAAAGCAATGGAATCGCACATATCAACAAACATATCAACAACATAGAAACAATTCCCTTGGTATTTGCGTGCATTGACGTTCAATGGCTGCTCTCAATTCAGCGACTGTTGCAGGTTTCAAAGCATAGACTTTGTCTTTTAGGTATCAAACTTATCTCTAATTTGAGTGATGGTAACTTGTGCTGGTGGTTCTTTTTGAAACTCCCTCCTAAATTGTCTTTGCACTTCAACTGCATTTTCA
>JAPQRQ010000014.1:20555505-20571945 GCA_037367365.1 Apogon talboti | reverse complement strand
TGATGACCATGGAAAGATGACAAACTGTATTTTACACCAGTTATTTACATGTATTGATAGGATTAGTGGATCAACAGATATTAAACAGTTTAGATCAGTAGACATTTTTAGTTGACAGTGGATGTTTGGGTCTTTATGGGTTAAAGTGATCCACAAGTCTGACTGAGGAAAAGGGGGAATAAGGGAGGGAGCTAGAGCCTAAAATAGAAAATGTCAACCACAAGAAAGACTTAAATACAACCTTCAATTATGGTTTGAGTGTAAGTTTACAAAGTGAAAAGTAGAATTCTTGGTGTTGCTGTACAACTCTTACCTGGTAGGGTGAGACACACCAGACTGGCCACCAGCAGAGTAATGCACATGAATGCAATCAGCAACACAATCTGGACTGAAAAGGATCAAAGCAGTAAATACAAACTGACTACTTATTTTCTGGAACACTATCTGTACATACTGCATTCATATTCAAAGTCAGACTCACTGAAATAATAGAGACTGAGAGAATACTTTGGAGTTATGTTCTGAGGCCTGAGATGTACAGAAGAGTATACTGGTGTATTTCACTTTTATACTATACATCTCTCTGTAGTTTATTTGCATCTCCACTGGATACACTTGTTAACCCATAAAGACCCAGTGCTACTTTTGTGGCAATTCCCAAATGAATTTTTCTCTATTTTTAACCTTTCTCAAGTGATATATTACCATGTATTCTAATATTATACTCGAATTTTGCATTTTTAAAATTAAAATCACCTATTTCACTATATTTAATTCACTGATCATGTAAATATCCATCAAAGCTCAGATTAAAGTTTAGGTTATTATATAAGAAACAGGGAAAATTGAAGGAAGACGGACTTTTTTAGTAAAATATAACATTAACTGAGCATAAAACAAGTGTCTCCATCCACTGGCATTGATGTATCTCCATGGGTTTTACTGGTGAATCAATGTTGTAGAAGATGATGGTGTTTCCACGGTAACAGAGCCTCTGAACGTCCAAATGGGTCATATCTGATGACTATGGAAAAACAACAAACTGCATTTTACACCAATTATTTACATGTATTGATAGGATTAGTGGATCAACAGGTGTATCAATAACTGATTTTGGTTGCCAGAAGATGTATGGATCTTTATGGGTTAATAATAAAAGATTAATTACCCATAGGACTGCATAAGTTTTTACTCATTCTCAATGACTTAAATGTATTACATTATAGGGTATAAATACAAGATTTTGCAGACTGTAGCCACTGTTTACTTGATAATTTGAGCCAAAGTGCCTAAGGCGATCAATTAGTACAATGTACACAGGCCCTATTAGTGTTTTTCAGTCATGGTTTATGTCACTTACCAGACACTTTCTGTAGAAATCAACCACAAATTAAGATTTACATTATAGAAACCTGGAGGATTTGTCCTTCAGCTCAAAAAAAAAAAAAAAAAAAAAAGCAAACATCAAATTAAAACACATAATCAGTAAAGTACTTACTAACAGTCCATATCCAAATACTTTAATTGTATTTATCATCACTTTCTACTGTTTGGACAAATTTTATGCCATACATAATTGTTGTTAATTAACAACACACCCAGGCATGACGAGAAAAACTAGTTAACCAGTCTAGGTTAGACAAACCCAGTAACGCCTTAATATTTTTATAATCCTTCTTGCTGTTGTCATTTTAGCAGAAGACTAAAGTGACAGCAGCAAATTAGAAGAGAGACTTCTGATGTACTTGATGGAATAACACTTAAATCTGCACTTATTCCAAAATACAGTAGGCGGCTATCACACCACCTCCTGCAATGCACTGATGTTGTTTCCATTTGGTAGGTTCATTTTTGCCATATCGCACAGGTGCTTTCTTTTATGATTGTAATACTCCTTGACTTTACTGATCATTTACAAATGACTCCACCATCATTGTTTGCTGTTTGTTTTCATTTGAAGAATAATGTAATGGGCCCACTTTTTTTTTTTAATAGGTGAGTTCATGTTTACTGTAACTTAAAGCATCACACACCATCAGGAGAGACAAGGGTTCATTCCAATGAAAACCCCCAAAGACCTTGTCTAGTCTTTGTGGGTCTGTGAGTGTGGACATCAGGACTGGGCTGGTCTTTTTGTCTTTTCATCTCATACCAGTAGTGCTGAGTGTAGTAGAGTCAGATCATGTACTGTAACTGACTAAACTGTGTACTGTTATAAGTTCTGTTGTTCTATCACTGCTTTGATGTGAAAGAACTTTTTCCCATCCTAACTTATTTTATTGTTATATATGAACACGACACAAACGCTGCAGTCTTAGGAGAAGTATATACGTAATTGTTCTGTCGTCAAAAGAATTGAAATGTGAAATTCTTTATGGAAACCATGGACGTGATGGTCTGTCCAGCTCAGTTTAAAACCCTTTGTCGTTGATGGTATGGGGTTGCATTAGTGCCAGCTTGAACAGCAATGCTGAAGTCTTTACAGGTTTTAGAGGAACGCATGCTCCCATTCAGACCATGTCTTTGTCACGGAAGTCCATTTCAGCAGGACATTGCTAAACCTCACACAGCAACGATTACATAAGCAGGGCTTCGCAGTAGAAGAGTCTGGGTCCTGGACTGGCCTGGCTGCAGTCCAGACCTTTAACCAACTGGAAAAATCAGCTATTTATGAAATGAAAACTACGACAAAGACCCAGGACTGTAGAGCAGATGGGACTCTATTTATCAGACCAGATACCATTCATCTCCTATAACTTCAGCAAGTGGTCTCCTCAGTTCTCAGATGTTTATGCACTGTTCTTAAAAGAAGAAATGTCGTGCAGTGGTAAATATGGCCGTCACAAATGACCCTTTTTCTTTCTTTAAGTAGCATGTTTTTGTATGGTCTATTCTAAATAAAATATGGTTTTATGAGATTTAGAAATCATTGAATTCTGTTTTTATTCGCATTTTTATACAGTATCCCTTTTTTGGAATTGAGGTTGGACCTCAGACAAATGTCAAAAATTCAGACCTGAAAGAATTCTGGAGTAGAGCTTTAAGATTGTGTATGATCCGCTAAGTTAAAAAAATAAAATAACATATTTATTTCAACAATCCCTGACATGAACTGCTAAGTTACAGGTGAATTGTTATGGAAACACCCTGGTGTCAAAATGAACCAGGTTGATGTCAATACTTAAGAATGTTTACTTTAAATTATTGATAACTATGATATCAGAATTAATGAAGATGAGAAAGTAAATCATACCTGGGTTTAAATGGTGTGATTTGTACAAAAGACGACTGAAGAAGAATGTTTGAAAGGAAATAAGTTAATAGTTTTTCATGGTTGTTGAGTCTTACAGGGGTTTACACTTCTGATTTCTGGGAACCCCCCTCAGGTCTGAATAAAAGATATTTACATTCATTAAGATGCAATTTTGATGAAGCTTAATGTATGCTCACCATTTCATTTTGACTTTCATACAACACATCATCCACCAACATAAACAAACACTGTTTTGTGAAAACTTTGCAACAACCAAAGGTAAATTGTCAGTTTTATTTAATAAATTATACATATATTTTTAAGATGTACAATGGTCATTGCATTAATCCACATGTCTTTTTTTTAAGACAAAGTCTGCGTTCAAAGTATTTACACATGTACAATTATCAGGCAGCACTTTACAAAGCAAGGCATGATCGACAATACAGATGTTGAGCTTTAAATCAAACCCTTCAACACTCACCCTCCTGTTTCCACTTTTTGACTGAGGGGATAACTTCACTGTCCCATGATTATAATACATTTTCTGGTCCCACTTTTGCTTGGTACAAAAGGGGATTGGAGAAACTCAATGACGTCCGTCAAATCCGGCAACATCTGCGGGAGACTGAGGGGGATTACAGTCTCAAGAGTGAGTTGAAAATCAAAAATGGTGGGGTAAGGGATGTGTAACCGGTGCAAAAGGACACGCAACACAAAAATCTACTCGGCGACAGGGTTGGAGGTTGGGACTGAGCTTGTTCTTCCAGCCTTCCGTTCATAGTTAACAAGCCTTTGGCCAACCAGGTATCTGAAAGGAGAGCATATCGGCACTGATTACACTATTTTTCACATTAGAGGCACTAATACTGAAGCATTTCACAGTTATTGTGTTAACTGCTTTACTTCAAACTTGTGTTAAACTATTTTCCCATACAGAATGGAACAAAACAGAATAAAATAGAATAGAATATTCTCTCAGATGTTCTTCTGTGCCATCAAATATTTCCATGTTGTGGGACTAATACAGGATTAATATATCTTATCTTATTCTAAAATTTCTCACATCAAAAAGACAACTGCTACACACATCACTGCTACGCACATGTTCAATTAAAACTGAAAACAGCAGTTAGTAATCATTTTGTATCTTAACAGTGGATTTTATCTCATGGCATTGTTTTGTTTTGTTTTTTTCCCAAATTAACACTTACTTAAAATTTCATATTCGTAACACATTCCAAAAAAGTGGGATAGTAAAGTAGAGTGTGGGTTTTTGATTTGTCTAGGGCATTTCTACCCAAAATAAGATTTGCTACAGTAATCCTAAGCCCATGTGGTTCTATCAGCTATGGATGAATGACTGCTCTTGATGCGCCGTTGTCTGAGGGATTAAAGATGATGATGTTCATCTTAGGATTGGCCCTTACCCACTGAAACACATTCAAATTCCTTGAATCTGAGTGAAATATCCAAATCCCTTCCCACATCTTTGAAACAATTTCAATCATTTTCTCATGCATTTTTTGTCAAAGCGGTGATCCTCATTCTGTCTTGGCTCCTGAAGGGCAGATGTTGCTTATGTACTGTATCATGATTACAATCATCTGTTCACATCATCCATTTTACACCACACTGTTATTTAATAATTTCAAATAATTATTGTCCCAAGTTTTTCCTGACTGTATTGCAGACCTGAATGCCAGGAACAAATGTATATTCACATATAGAGTTGACCAGTTTACCAATAAAATACAAGTCGAATTTAATATAATTTTTTTTTGGGTAATTTGCTTGTTCCACAATGATCACTTTTCTGATTTGGGGTTGTTAACTTTATTACTTGGGTTAAGACATTCTTACTTGTCATTCTTGATGTGTTCATACAGGCGTTTAAACTGTCGGATCTGGAAGGACAAAATGCCAATCAGCGAGACCACCATCAGGAGAAAAGGGTAGATTCTCCTTTGCATCAGGATCTCCATCTCTGGGGTTACTCCTGTGTTTAAAAAAATAAGGCCATAAAATTATAAATTGCTTCACCTCTACAATATGTCAATATTTCCAATAATATGACACAGTCACAATAAGAATCTGAGGAAGACAGGCAGTGCTTTCACTCTCATCTATGACTGAGATTATATATTTACTTTGAAAAGGGGATTGACATGGGAATCCAGGTTTGGTGTGAAAAAGTCAAAGTAATTAACCACAATGACCAAAAATACTTTTTAATGGTTCCCTTTTCTAATTCAGACTCACCTACAGCAGGAACAATGCCAGCAGCGATCACATACGGCACACACAAGGACAGCAGAAGGACTGAGATGACTGGAGCTGCCAGTTTACGGATGATAAATTGGAGATCGATGTTGCGAATGCCATTTGCATACACCTAAGGGAAAGGTTTTAGTTGATTACACTTTAATCATTTGGAAATTCATGTATTTTAACTGTGGGAGGCACCAGCTCTACTATTTACCATATAGACTATGGTCAAAAGTGAAGATGCTAATAATGTATTAAACAGAAAAATTAGCTAAAAAAACTTCAATGCTGACAACTTGGTTTCTAGAATTCTTTTGAGACTCCTGTAGTATCTATCATCTAAAATCTACCTGTTCTATAACAGTCTTCAGCCACCACTGCGGTCCCATGAGGGTGATGGCAGCGATGATTTTGGCATGGAGCACTCCAAGAGCCCAGTCCTATAAATATCAGCGAGAACAATGGATGAATATCTGTTATGATTCAAAGTACCGCACTGTTTATTTAAGATCCCTCTGGGAAACAGGTAATAAAAAGACAGCGTTATATAAACAGTCATACAGTACCTGCCAGGGGTAGAAGAGGGGGGTTTGGTCCAGTGGAACCCTGAGTGGAGCCACAATGACCAGTTCAAACAGCAGGCCCAGCAGCAGTGGGATGACTCCAGCAACCAGCAGAGCTACAACCAGGGTCTTCAGGATCTACAGGAACACGATGACCATACAGAAGGAACATTTATCATACAAACCCCTAAATATACCAGCTGGATCATTAATCATTATATCAACCTTCAGCATGGTTACCAACACCCACCATAAGCGTCCACTCCTGGACTTTGCGTATGATGACAGTGCGTCCTTGGGGCATCCATGCCAGCAGCACAGTGACTCCACGGATAGACAGCCAGCAGACATACAGGCCGCATGCTGCTGTGTACAGCTCATGGATTTTGGAGTTTCCTGTCCAGAAGGACATCAGCCAGCGCCCAGTAAATACTGAAATACATATGAAATAATACATGTAAAACATGTTTTGAATACTACCAACTCTTAAAGTGATCCTCAAGTCTGACTGAGGAAAAGGGGAATAAGGGAGGGAGCAAGAGCCTAAAACAGTAAATGTCAACCACACGAGAGATTTAAATACATAGATGCAACCTTCAATTATGGTTTGAGAGTAAGTTTACAAAGTGAAAAGTAGAATTCTGGTGTTGCTGTACAACTCTTACCTGGTAGGGTGAGACACACCAGACTGGCCACCAGCAGAGTAATGCACATGAATGCAATCAGCAACACAATCTGGAATAACGAGGGTAGGTTAAGACAAAGAAATATAAATAGACAATTTGTTTTACTGCAACACTATCGCTACATATTACATCAAGAATCAAGATCAAAATCATTGAAAGGATGGATGAGGAGAGAAATAACTGGGAGTTATGTTCTGAAATGTACAGACAGTGATAGCTTGGGCGTTGGCACACTTCTAAATTTGTCTGGGAAACCACAAATGCTAGGTGGCCACAGTTTGCATTCCTAAAGATAGGACTACAGTAAAAAGACACAGCTTCTATTCTGCAATTGCTTATCCACAACTACTGAATGTTAACTTGGTCTTTAACGGTGTTATTGTCATTGACGATTATACTCGGTCCCTTTGTAGTTCTTTACAACCCTGTTGAATGCAGCACAATTGGTGAATGCAGCATTTTTTATTTTCAGTTATGACTCAACTGTATTGTATGACTTTACAGACTGTTATCACTGTTCAGAAATGATTTTATTCAAAAGTGCATATGTTCAATATTAGGCATGGAGACAAGCAAACCAAAGAAATTACATTGTAGAGCTACACAAAAAAAGTACATTTGTTTCTTTATGAAGTACAGGTATGGTGGTCTCACCCTAAATGGGAAGCGAAGAGGTCGGTGGTAGGGCTGGAAGCCTACTGGTCCCCCTTGCTGCAGGATGGCCTGGTGGGCTGCATGCAGCCCCTCACCAACAGCTGGGGCAGGGTTATTATTGTTGTTATGGTGACCAGGAGGAGGGTTGTTATTATTGTTGTTGTTCACAGGCTGGTTACCATCATTGTCCTCCTGTTCCCCAAGGAGATAAGAGTGAAGATCTCTGTAGAGACAAAGAGATGAAATCAGTTCAACAGTCAACCTGAAAAATAACTCAATCACTGAATATATTTGTGTTTGATGAATAATTAACCAACAGCTCAAACTACAATATGAAAAAGAGCATCAAAGCAGTGAAGTTGATACTTGACTCACAATAAATAACCAGCACTGACTGTCCATGCTCTGACCAGGCCTTTGAGCCACTGGCGAGTGTGTCCCTGCTCCAACAGAGCTGGCAGCACAACCTGAAGTAATAACAGCTCCAAAGACAGCTCACTGACTGGGGCATCACTGAGAGGAGAGAGGAGGACAGGATCAGACAGAGACTAAGAGGCAGAGACAGAATTCATCTACATTCAACAGTACATGACCTGAATTGTGCTGCTAAATTTTGTTCTTGGTTGATTTGACCTTTACTTCTGTTATTCAAAATGTGCTTCAATAACATGATAAAGCCTTATGACCTAGACATGAAGGCATTTTTTGTTTTTAAGATGGAGAAGGAATTAAATGTGGTGTGCCCCCTATAAATAATTGAGCTTGCCCTGCTGGTTACCTGTAGAGCATCACGTTGTAAGGGAGGAAGGCGGGCAGCAGTAGTTTAATCAGCCTTATGGGAAGCCACAGCATGAGCAACACAATTGAGCCAAACACCACAACAGACAGAATGAACCGCCTCAGGTGTCTGTAGATGGGCAAGTGAATCATTTCCTGCACTGGGTTAAAATCTGGGTCATTGAGGTTTCTTAAAAACCACAGAACTCCAGGTCTCAGCACCTGATGGATAAACAGCAAAAAAAAAGCACATTCTATTTAATTAAGTTTCTTATTAAACACAAAAGATAATTACATACTGAAGCCTTATTTGTCAAATTAAACTAATGTTTGCAAAGTCCTGTTCATTACAAGGATCTCACCTCTCTCAGTAGGAGAATGAAAGAAGCAAAGTAGAAGACGTACACCATTCCCACAAGCCAGTGCAGGAACATGGTGGTACCAGGTGCTGATTTAAAACTCAACTCTCTGTCTTTCAGGGAAGCATCAAACATCTCCTACAAAAAGAAAGGTGGAGGAATAAGGTGAGCTGGTTTCTTATTACTGTATCTGTTCAAATATACAAACTCACTAATACACAGGTGAGTTAAGACCCCCACTAAAACACAAATAGTTGCTGCCCACCTGCCAACCAAAAAGGAAATCCTCGATATTTAAACGTACTTCGACCAGTATTTCATTGCAGATGGTACGAACACAACATGTTTCACATTTTGTCTGATCAACTTGATTTCACAAAGAAACTGACATCATCAAAATATGGGACTGTATCTAGAAACACTGCAAACATTTTGAGTTTTTTTTATGGAAATGACATAATTTTACAGATGAATACAAACATATGAAATATCAGATTGACATTAGACATTAGAGTCTTACTAGGGAGCAGATGTCAAGCCACCAGCCACAGATCAGTGGAAAAACACCTATTTCCACAACAACCAGCAGAGACACCTGCAAAAGAAACAAAGCTATGTCTCAGTAACAGTTTATACACATGAGCATTTCTAATAGTTCTTATTTGAACAGAAAATTACACATTGTCTCAGTTTTTGTGAAAAATGTCTGTCTGTGTCTACTTGATACTAAGGGTGGTGCTTGCATAACTAACACAAAGCACCAATGCACTAAGAGGCGTTACCTTGACAACAATGTAGCAGACTCCCAGGAGACGTCGAGAGCGCTGGAACCTGACGAGAGCAGCCAGTCCCTGAGGCAGCTGTTAAGGATCAACACCGGCACTGCACACACATTTTCACACACCTAATAGAATTAATTACACATGCATTGTCTCTCGAGATTACAGATGGTGAACTGTAGCAGAACAAAAGACAACAAGCAGCATCCAATTCTGTCTGCCTTAGCATTTACAGTTAAGTAGAGTACAGGGGATGGCGGAAGGATACATGACAGAGGATGAGTGTCATGGCCAGCAATATGTAGCCCACGATGGTTGTGATTAGACCCTCAAAGTGAGATGCCTGGACCTGAAAAAAATAACAAAGTAATCTGGAAATAAGCAATTATTATTCTGGAGAGACGCTACTGAATAACAAAGATGATTTGATGAAAGCAGTTTCTTACATATTCCTCAAAGCCAAGACCCACGACAGAGAAGTGCCCAATGTGGTAAGGACAAAATGCTGAAATGAAGTAACAAAAAAAAAAAGTTATAGTGCAGCCTGCCGCACATTAATTCAACATCATCCCTGCTTCAGTTGCATCATTCGTACAAAGGAAAAGTCTGTGAAACTGGTAGGAAAACAATGTTCAGTTCAATTTACTTACCGAAGACGAGGATGAAGAGCGTGTTGAGAGACACTACCCAAAATACATGCTCCTACAAGTCACACACATGGAGTCATCTGTTAACACACGTATACACAAGCCTACAAAAAAAAGATACTGTTCTTTTAAATAAAAAACAGCTGTAAATTACAGCTCAGAAAACTTACCAAAAATACAAGCGAACCATCCAAGCCCAGCATCTGTGACAGAAATGAAAAAACAGATAAGAAACCAATAGAATTTGTAAAGTGTATACTGGGGTGGTTTGTAAATCAGCGATGCAGAGGAATGCACAGTTACCCTTTCCCAGGTGAGCTCCTCAGCTGCTCTGTCCCACTCTAAAGCATTCCAATTCATGTCATCTAGAGACACAGAGATATGAACTTTAAGTGAGCCAAGAGGTTATTGCATTCTTAAGTTGATACTTTAAAGAACATATACATTAAAAGCATGGGAGTTATCCAATTTAATCATAGCCAAACTCTGTAACTCTGTAGTTGTTTGTTATGACAGCACTGTAGTGTAATAATATTGAGAAAATAAAGACCCTGTTATTGTGTTTTTTGGCAAGTGTGAATGGTGCTTTGGCATTAGAACAGAAAAATACTTTTAATAAGACTATTTATAGTTTTAGTGTTGTTGTGGGAAAGCATGAATGTACAAAACAGGCCATAAAGTGAGGATTTTCCTTGCGTTCAATTAGCAGTCGGCACAAGCAAAGCTAGAATAATGCATAATCAACTCTCAAATTATTGTCACTGATTTTGTTAAGTCTGCAACGCTGCCAACAAGTGTGACAAAAGCGTTTTCTGTATTACTGACATTCAGTTACATCATCATCAAATCTTAGGGCAATGCCAAAATATTAACAATTGAAACCATGTATTTGTGCTGTAATGAGGGTGGTCTTGTGTTGTTGTTCAGATGACTAAAACAGCATTAACACAAACCCAATGGCCTTTGCTGTGTTTATACTGTATACTGCCGTAAACTTTTAGCTTGACACCTCAGACTGACCAAACAGTCTGGAACATATGGAATTTTGATTATTATTCACATCACTATGACAATAACAGCTCTTTTCCAGCCTCTAACCTTGCGCTCCATTGTTAGGATCTCCATCTTCAGCAGCTGCTCCCTCCTCTTCCAGCTCTGGGTCATCACCCTGGTCTGGTGGGGCATCAGGGGGCTCAGGTTCTGCCTCATTATGGGCTGGGGGATCAGCAGGGGCTGGCTGGGCGGCAGGAGGCTCATCAGCTGCTCCTTGACCTGCAGCTTGTGCCTGAGGGCAAAGCAACAAAATAATTGGCTTTAATAAAAGAACCAGGGGGCATATGTGTCGACGTGTGATTCTGTATGTCAGGGCAGGTTACTGTGAAGTAGATGTAGGGTTTACAGCAGCCAGAAGACACAAACAGTAATAAAATAAAGAAACTCTTGCACACCACCAACTTCTTCAGTCTTCATTTAATATGCAGTATTTAAAGTGTTCGTCATTAGTTTGTATGCAAATTGCCATGGGACAAACAAAATTATGCACTGATCTAAGTGGATACAGATTAAGATACTGCGGGATCTCACAGACCAACAGCCCTGAACAAGAAGAACATGATAAATACCTCATTGGCTTGCCCAGCTGCATTGGGTGGTGGTGGCTGGTGCTGCTCTAACCACTGGGGAGCTCCACCATGGACTATTTGTTCTCTGAGCCACACAAGACTGATAAAAGCGCACAGGGTGCAGGTGACCACGAAGCAGCCTTGTAAACAGTCTGCAAGCAGGTTGTCTCTGCAGGAAAACACATACAAGTAAGAAGCCACTATAACTGTTGTAGAAGAAAAAACGCAGATTTTGGCTAATTCAGATGATTTTCTTTGATTTATTTCACAAGGCTACGCTTTAAGAAATGCTTCTCCTAAACTGCATAAAACAGAGGTACAGTCATTCAAAACTAAGCAAATTGAGCTTCACACAGGCCAGCAAAGAGTTTGAATATTCAACACTCATTTTAGAAAATAAAATAACATTCGGTGCCATATTAGTAGTTTGTCGTTCTAGAAAATACTTACGTAGAGAGCATGTCCAGTGGCAGTGTCAAAAGTGAGCTCACAGAGCCAGTAAAAAGACACTTATAGATGCGACCTGATACAAAAAGAAAAATTAAATAAATGAACGTAATCCACATAATCCTTCCATAAATACTTATGTAAATGTTAAAATGCATATGTGAATACTTCATTGTTACAACTTACATAATGTAAAGTAATAAATAGTTCCAGATAACTTTTTGTGTTGAGTGCTGAATGGGATTAACATACACCTCTTATGTAATGGTGTTAAAGCCACAACTCTTTTCATGATGTTAAACCATATACATGAGCTCATTTGTAAAGATTAGGTCTTGGTTACTTCACCTATAACAGTGTTATACACAATCAAAAGATGAAGACTACAAACATGTCAAAATGTGTGCAAAAAAATAAAATAATAAATTAACTGGGCTATATGTGGTTTTGAATGTTCATTTAATTTATTGCTGGATCACATTTGTGAGTATTACTTACATGCAGTGAGAGGAACTACCCCAAGCCATGCGAAAGCCACCAGAGTGTAGTGGAACCAGTAGCGAATGGCTGTGCCAACGCTGGTCAGCAGGCCTGCACAAATGTCTTGGATCGGCAGACGGGAGGGCATGTCTGGAGAGTAAACTAAAGTGGAGAGGACGCAAAGGGTGAACCAGAGATAACATTTTAGGTATGATGTTATTTTTACACAATTGCCCGTTCTTATTTCAATAGTTTTCAAAACTGTGCAGTAAGAATACTTAGTTGCTAAATGTGAAATGGTTTGATGCAACGAAAAGAACTATGTGGCCCTGTCTGTAAGACTTGTTTAGACGCCTTGAAGCTCTTTAATACATTAATGAGAATCATCAATCAGTGCCATGAGTACTTACTAGGAGTGAAAGCAAATCTGTGCTTGCATAATTCACAGTACTCCTTCCTGCTGTGCTTCAGCCACTGGACCAAACTGTAAAGCAAATGTAGAAGGTAAAAAGTAGGACAGAGGGTTCTTTGGCTTCTGTCTAGCTCATTTACACAGAAATAGGGATATAGTATTGTGTGTCTAAGTCACATTTGAGTATCCAAAGTTTTGTTTTGATAATAACTTAGTATTGGATGTAGTGTTTTGTGATATCATGATAAATAACATTTGATCATAGAAAAAAGCCTATTATATTAATAGAATATTGTGCTTTCATAAATCACACTCTTCAAGGCAATATTTTTGTCTTTTGGGTTCATTGCATTCTTCTAAAATGGATGACAAGAGAATTGCCTGAGGGTAACACAAATGAACAAAGAGAGAATAGTGAACGTGACATAGAATGGTGTGATTCTAGACAGGAATTGCTTGTATTTAAGTCCCAAATCAGACATAAATTATATGGGATGCAATACAGTGTGGTAATTTTAAATAATTTCTTAGCTAAAACTCACAGGACAATTATTTTATTCCAACCATTACCTTGATATGACATGGCAATATGGCCAAAACCTTTAATCTCAATATATGCAAACACCTAACTGGTCCAGAGTTTGTACTACATAGTATCACAAGAAATAACTCTTGTGTTCAGACTTAAACCCCAGTCTGGGATGCAAAGTAGACAAAGGTCTATAGTGTTATCACTGACTTGACATAATCTTTCTTATAGATACCACAACTATGACTAGTACAGCATATGACGTGATGGGGAAGCAAAATAATTTGTGATAACTTCTTCAGGAACTGAGAACCTCACAGACGGCGACCACTTATCATGTTTCGGTCATAGTCTCAGTCAGTGATTCTAAACTAAAAAACTGCAGACTGCCTTTATGATGCTCAAACTGACATCATCCTAGACAAGAGAATGTTAAACATATAACTGAGCAGAATTGTATCATAAGAAATATAACAACCATGGTTAAGCATGGTTTAACCATATCCAGTACACCCTGATGAAAACCTGCTTGCATCTGTGAAAACTGTATTTCACCAATGTCATTCACAAATAAGATTGGTTTAGGCTGAATACCAAATACGGATGACAGTGGCCATCTTCAAATAAGACGATATTTCACTGATTGCAGAAGCTGATATTTATCTGTTGTGCTGTATTCCTGGTGGATTAATGCAGCACAATAGCTTGTAAGTTTCAATTTAGATTTAATTTGTTCTCACTCACTTATGATAGGGGTCTTAAATACTTAAAATAGTTGATTTTTTTCTTTAATAATGAAGACTTCTTTGTTTAACTGGCGTGAAAAATAGCAGAATAAAAATAAAAACCAGAAACAACAGCTGTTAAACATCTGTGTAGCACTGGCTATCTGCCTGCTTTTTATTTTAGACATCAGTATTTCACAATCAGTGCATGCCTAGTCCCAGAAGGGTTCAAATTAACCTTCAAACAAGTCCTGGAAACAGTCAATATATTTCATAGGCATAATTCATTTATATACAGCCAATAAAAATGAAGTAAGTACATATCTCAATGTGCGCAATGAGCTAACTACTAATCTGCTAAAAACAACATTGTGATGCTAAATTACGGAGGACACAGACTGACGTTCAGGGCTGGTCAAGCCTGGCAACATCTCTTCTTGTAACCTGTGACACTTATCTCACAGGAAAGTTGAGAACATAGGTCAAAACAACCTCAGAAGCGAGTGTTGTTACCACATGCCAATATAACACCTGAGGCCAGTAATCTGGGATTCTGTGTAACCTGGATGTGATACAGAACAAACCTGTTCTACACCCCAATAGAGTCTTCTATTACATTTGCCACAATCAACCAGCATTACACAACCTTACTTACCAAGTACCCTGAAAAAACAAAACCAACATAAATATGTTGTTTCCGGATCATCTAATTCAGTACAAGTATTTGTACTACACTGTAGTACAGTAATCTGATTAAAGTCTTCTTCACACAAAAGTCTAAGTATAGAAACATCTAAGAATATGCAAATCTGTATTTCTATTTATGGCTTATGAGATTAAAAATAACCTGACTAGGGGTAGTTATTCAGTACAGCACCCTAAGCACTTATCTATTATTAATTACTGTTCATGGTGTCTTATCTGCAAATGTAAATATTTTATGGACAGGAAAATTTGACATGGGAAAGAGAGAACATGACAAACCTTAATAATGACAGAAAATACAGCTAATGATACTTACCATTCCTGGTGTATGAACTTAATACTGCCAGTGCAGACACAGGGGTGGTACAGGGGTTTGTCTGGGGTCCCCTCAGAGCGGCACACACGACAAATATCCGCTGAGAGCGCACGAACACACAGACACAAACATATAGTATGTAAGAATAGACTAGTGAGTACGAGATACCCATTGTCAAAGCTGAGCAATACAGAAAGGACGGGTAGGGGATGTGTCAACAGGCAGCTGTGTCAACAAGAAACGCTATCTAATAAAAGTAAATATTTAGGTTTATTTTCAGACAAAGCTCGTGTATTTAGTATTAGCTGGCCTTGTTCATAGAGGCTGATGACATCACCAGCAACTTCTGGCCCTTTCTATACTCAACTACGTCTCCATATGCTAATGTAGACACTGGCTCTATCCAATAAAGGTTTATTTCTTCTCTCTACAGGTTCCATGATAAGTAACTAGCTACACCATTTAGTGACACGCCATTAATCTGGTGTATTGTCTGTAGATACCTGCTAGCAGGCCAACTCAGACGCAGACTCGGTTTTTCTGTGATGCACTTATGAAGCTAATGGTAGTTAGCCTGTCAAACAACGAGTGTAATTACCTTCTTCGGCTGTATCCATGTTCATCACTATGCACCGGTCACGGTTTCTTCAAAGAGTACCTTGTACAGCGAACCCATCCACGGCACGGATGTTACCGTTTAGCTAGCCGAATTAAGCTAGCAAGGCGAGTGTATTCTTAGCCATGGGTCAGATGCACTGACAGTCATAAAATGGTTTCCCCACACAGAACTCCAGCGACTGCTTGGTTGTTTCTTTTCGCATCCAGCCTGTCCTTACCGGTGAGTATATGGTTTTATTTTTACGATGTATTATTAAGGTTAATCAATTTTCCTAGACAATGTGACATCCTCAATGTTGCTGAAACGACAGTTACACCTAGGAGACGAATAGCGAGCTAACGTCTTCGCCAACGCATGCGCTAACGTCACTGCTAACCCCTGTCCTGTCTGTCGCACAACGTATGCGCAGGATTTCAGTTTATCACAGAACGACACGTTTTACGGCAGAAAACTTGCACAACAACTGTTGCCTTACGTGAGAGGTGAAGAGTGGGGTAATGTCTGATAATACTGTATATTAAAAGAAAGGAGAAGGGGCTCTCTTTTTTGAGCCCCTTCTCTTGTCTCGATTATATTATTTTAACCAACATACCAAATAT
>JAPQRQ010000014.1:20532707-20553024 GCA_037367365.1 Apogon talboti | reverse complement strand
GCGCCGTGGCTTAGTTGGTTAAAGCGCCTGTCTAGTAAACAGGAGATCCTGGGTTCGAATCCCAGCGGTGCCTTTTGAAAGGGAAGAAATTGTACGCGGTGTGTGTAGTGTACTGAACGGCCACACACACTACTGAGCAATAAGGTCAATCATGTGATCAGACCGGATGATCCCTAAAGTGTATGGGCTGTTACCTAGGAAACGGATGTCCACAGTCTTCAAAGTTTGCCATTGCTGAAACCGCCTTCATTTCCAACGAGTTTTTAAGTTTTAACGAATTTTCGAGTGCCAAAACGAAGTCTCTCTTCATTTATTTTTTATCAATGAAAGCACCAAATCTGCACCATAATGACTTATCCTTATTATATTTCGCAGCCTCATATCACATGTTCATTATATTTTGTAGAATTCCATTAGTTATGCATATTTTATATAATACTTTTACTTTGAAGGTCACTGCAGAAATTATGCGTCACTACCTCTTTGCCCATGAATGTTTTGCAATCGCAGTTTGGCCTTTCACTCTATCCGTCAACGGTATGTGACATTATACTAATTGCAACTTTCTCATCTCCAGTACAGTTTAATGCACTACTTTAGGATATAGTGGTATTGGTTCAAGATGCCCCTGCTTTGTGCAGGGGCATTCACAATCAGAACCTTCAGCGCAGAAATTGGTATTGCACGAGTCATTTTATTGAAAGCGACAACATTCACGCATACTACCTGCAGCTTTTACCAGTTGGCCTTTTCTGTCTTTTTGTTTCTTTGTCTGCTTCAACAGATGGCAAACGAGGCCAGACCATGTCCCTGTGATATCGGAGATCGGATGGAGTACGGAGGGCTCGGTGAAGAGGTCCAGGTTGAGCACATGAAAACTTATGTAGTAAAGCCAGACACTGCATCTGACAAGGCTGTCATTGTCATACAAGACATCTACGGATGGCAACTTCCCAACACTAGATACATGGCTGATATGCTGGCGTCCAATGGATATATGTGTGTAATATATACTGTAACTGTATATCTGCTCATAAAGATGGGTTATTAATTTATTTGGTTCAGGGCTTTTCTTGATGAATGAAAAAAAAGCATATTTGCTGTTTTGTGCAGTGCTGTTTGTCCAGACTTCTTTGTTGGAAAGGAACCCTGGACTCCATCACATGACTGGTCCACATTTCAGGAGTGGCTTGAAGGCAGAAAGCCAACCAACATCAACAAGTAACTGATCACCTCCTCAGAAGAGCAGTTTTAACCATGCATCATTTGGCACACACTTTCTCATTGGGTGTATGTGATGTATATTTCCCAGAGAGGTGGATGCATTAGTGAAGTTTCTGAAAGGAAAGTGCGGCGCCAAGCACATTGGAGTCGTGGGCTTCTGCTGGGGAGGCGTTGCCACACATTATCTGGCTCTGCAGTGTCCTGACATCAAAACTGGAGTGTCAGTCTATGGTATTGTAAATATTATCTACCATTTTTGATGTGTCAAAATGCAGGCCTGATTACTAGAGAATTCAAATAAGCTGAAATATCTCCAAAACTATTGTGAAAACATGCTGTACGGTGGCTGTTAGTGTTTAAGACTTGATGCTTTGCAGGAATTGTCCGTGACATGGAGGACAGGTATGACCTAAAGTGTCCTACGCTGTTCATTTTTGGTGAGAAAGATGACGTTATTCCACTCGACCAGGTAAAAGCGCGTTCATATGCCTCCGAAATGCTTAAATACAAAAGCTATTAACATTCCTCAGAGGTACTTTAATAGCACTGCTGGTGTAGTTTCTGCTGCTTTCATTTAACACCTCAAACTTCAGATCCTCGTCTTCGTTGTTTGTAGGTGAGTGTCCTTGAAGCCAAGCTGAAAGAGAAATGCACAGTTGACTATCATGTAAAGATCTTCCCTGGACAGACTCATGGGTTTGTCCACCGCAAGAGGGAAGACATCAACCCTGCAGACAAGCCCTTCATCCAGGAGGCCAGAACAGACCTGCTCAGCTGGCTAAATAAGTACATGTAAACCAAAGCCAGCGTAGTGCAGTCAATGCACTTAAAGTATGCACATATAACTGACCAGATTTCATCAACGCCAAATGTCAAATATAGAATTTGAGATACTTGATTTCTTCATTTTCATGTGTATAATTATGTCTAAACCTTTACATTTTATAAACTGTGATGTGTTAAAATGACCTTGTCGAACTGTATGATTGCAATAAGTTGTGCTGTTAAATGAGACCGAGTTTGGTAATAAGCTACATGCAATAAAGCAAAATGAAATTTTCATGCATCTAAGCCTTTTTCTCCCAAATGTCAAGTTCTTCCATACGGTGTCAGAACGTTAAACATCCCAGAACAAACCATATCAAGTGAGTTATGAGATTCATGAATTGAGAGAAAGTCATACAATATTTCACCAGACCAACATTTTAATGGTGACTTTGATACTATTTGACAGGTCAGAACATTTTGTATCAAATGATAAATAGCGTAACGCAGTGCGACTTGAACATGGTGCTCGGGGAAGTGCCTAAAACTTTAAGAACAACTTAAGACGTTATTAAGTGTTCTACAACACAGCCGAGCCTTCTGGGTGTTCAGGGGGGCTTCAGTCCTCACTCTCTCCTGGACTTCGGATGTCATCGATCTTCAGGATCATCTTGACCACCTGAGTAGCCAGCAAGATCTGCTGCTTCTTGCCAATCAGGGTTTCGATCACATGTTGCTGCTTCATGTCTACGTAGGAGACAGAACATAGCAGAAGTTAATTTCGTCTGATTAGACAAACGTTCTAACAAGTCAAAATTATACACAAAATTAAAAATAAAGACGCAATCATAAATTATGTAATCCCCTGTTCTTGTGAGTATTTTTCATAAACCCACTGGATGAGTTGTGGAAACAAAAGGTCTGTTTTTTAACAGCAGGAAGTGACACATGGGGAAAAAAACCCCATTATTGATGGAAACAGCTTGGGTTCTGTTAATTATGAGAGTTCTAACGGGACGAGAAGACTAAATGGAATTGAGCAATCATTCATTTTAGTACTCGTGTGTTTCTCACTGTGAGACGTCAGAATGTCTTTATGAAAATGTCAAAAAAGTGCTGCCTATGTTTTCACTAACAGTAACATTTGGTCAATTTACATGATCATTATAAATTAACATAATACATTATGGCTAAACAATTGTTGATTTGAAAGAACAATAAAGCATGTTTACATTAAATGTTAAGAGGTCTGGAATGATTTTCTGTTGCTAAAACATAATACCCTACACAGTGCAGCTGGTCTCTTACCGTTGGTGTTGTTGTGAAGACAGTCAATGCCAAGGAAGGCATTGGTCTCTCTGACTTGTCTGGCTCTGACCTCTGTCATGGTCTGGATTGGGTTCAGTCCGCTGTTCTCAGCCAGAGCCATTGGGATTACCTCTAGAGCATCAGCAAACGACCTCATGGCGTACTGCTCCAGTGATGGGCACTAGGAGAGAGAAGTTTGTGTCAGAAGTATATTTACAGGAATTCTACACTTACCTTAAATTTTAAAAAGTCTCTTAATCTAACAAGAGTTTTGAGGATTTCTCACCTTATCTGCAGCCTGGTTGACCGCCAGAGCACATGCAATCTCTGAAGCTCCGCCTCCATATACAACACGGTTATCTTTGACCAGATTGCGAATTACACAAAGAGCATCATGAAGAGCACGCTTGGCCTCCTCAATAATCTATGGAGAAGATGATAGAAAAAACAATAAATCAACAGGAAAAGATCAAGATTGATAGCTATATTGACAGATAACATAAATCTGAGCTTACCATCTTGTTGCCTCCACGAATGAAAATGGTTACAGCCCTAGTGTTTTTGCACTCCTGGATGACCAGCATGCGATCCTTCGTGGTGCCAAAGGAGATTTCCTTCACCAAACCAGCTGTACCAAGCTTCTCTGGTGTTAGTTCACAGAACCTTGGCACGATGCGACCTCCTGTGGCGATCGCAATCAACTGTGCAGGAAACATGCATACCGATAATGTAAGCACAAGAAAATGCAAGCAAGATTTCTGTAACGAAGAAACTGGACATTTTTAATTCTAGCACAGGATTTAAATGTTTCAGTTAGTGATCTCACAGTCTCACCTCAATCTCAGGTCCTCCAACCCAACGAACAGCTGGCAACTCATTCTGCAGCAGAAGGTGGTTAGCTTCATCGTCAAAGCCCCACTGGCAAATGGCCAGGTTTGCACCATTGCTTTTGACCTAAGAGGAAATTTTTTTTTTGCAAAACACATGTCAAATAAATGCCAGGAAGTCCAATTAGTAGCTTTTTATCCATGATAGTGGGAGATTATTTGCTGAGGCATCAGCAATGTGCATTTGCTGCAGTACAAACCTGCTGGATCATTTCCTCAAACTTTTCCTTTTCATATTTCTGGAGGGCTTTATAGTCCTCCACAGAGGTGACGTCCAACTTATGCTTGGTCTTGGGCTTTGGGGGCTCAAACGGGCAGGTGAGGATGGCAATTTTTGCATCTTTCAAGACCTAATGGTGACAGTGAAAAATGTATCTTAGCGTCACATTTTCAAAAATTGTTGCACAACTGCAGAAGGCAACAAAGCAAGCCATAAATGATTTCTTGAATATGGTTTTTGTTGTAAAATCTGTTTGTTAAATGGTCTGTGGTATATATATACCTTGGGCATCTGAGGGTGGCTGAACTCTTTGTCAACTATGACTCCCTTGACAAGCTGTGTATCCTCCAGCTTGCCTCCCACCTTTCCCTCCATCTTGATGAGCTCAAAATCGACATCCTTCCTCTCCATGTCAGCCACAGTGAGAATGGCATTCACCGCTATCTCAGCCATCTGTCTGTGGCACCGGTTGATACTGGGAAAAAGTAGCAAAATAAGAAATATATTAATACAGAATTTCACATGCACAGTGTCCTTAGCATTGCTCAACTGTCACTTGAATATGTTCATTCACACATTCTCCAAGACTCACACTTTGGATCCCAGTGTGGTCATTGCAGTCTGAATAAGTGGTTCTGTGTTGCTGGGATCAAAAGGAAAGGTCTCAGCAATTTTGTCCAGCTGCTCAATGGCAATGCGCGCAGCCTGGTCGTAACCATCAGAGATCCTGATGGGGTGGATCCCACGATCCAGCAACTGCTCAGCTTGTTCAAGCAGAGCCCCAGCCAGCACTTAGAAAGAAGAGGGGAAAACAGTACTAAGTAACCAAAGCTGGAATATGGTTAAATGACAGCAGGTTGCTTTGATCAAAACTGGAATAATTTTGCCAAGGTCAAACATGGAGCCATTATGAAAATCTGCCATCATCTATTGTGAAGAGTAAATGCCACTTAATGCCATCATACCAACAACTCCAGTGGTTCCATCACCAATCTCATCATCCTGTGACTTGGACAGTTCCACCATAAGCTTAGCAATCTGGTGGTCCACATCCATCATGCTGAGAATGGTGGCTCCGTCATTGGTAACAGTAACCTCTCCATCCCTGTCAACCATCATCTTGTCAAGACCTAGAGCCAAGAACATATGAAGGATTAAGACGCCATCCTTACGTTTTATATCTATTCAAGACTGATAATTTTACTGCCACTCACCATTGGGTCCCAAAGATGTTTTAAGCGTTGAGGCAACCGCCTTGGCTGCCATAATGTGAGACTGCAAATCACAAACACAATCATGTCAGCATCCCGATTACATTGAAATCATAACACCCCTAGTCTTCACATATACAGTACCGTATGAGCATTAAAATTCTACATTGGAAGTATGGTATGTCTATATGGCGCAATAGGAAAGAAGAAAATACAGCAATGATAACTATTTTTGGTACAACCTAAATAGCAAAACCCACTAGCTGACAGTATGGGCTGGACGCACTGACGTTATACAGAAAGCACATGGGCCGCAGTGTTAGCATGACTAGCTAATCCTCAAGCTAATGCTATAAACTGCTACTGAAGAAACGACTTGATTTAGGAGTTAACGGCATGCCTATAAATCTATATCTTATAAAGCGTCATCAACTCTGCAGACTTTAATGTACAAGACGTTACACAGCAGCAGCAACAACAGAAAGACATGCTAACACCAGCATGCCAAAGCTGCGTTCCGCTAGCTAGCCCATTGTACCTTCAATGCATCAATGCCCGATAGCCGTGTCTTCTTGTCCTGGTCTTTAATGATGATGAAAGGCCTCCCATACTCATCGAACGCTAGTGTCCCCAACGTGGACATGTTGACTGAAGGATTGTGGCACTTAACAGAGATTTAAAGACAAAATAGTGACTTTTTAGGATGTAAATCTGGAGTGTGGCTGAGCTGAAAGCCGCACGGGTCTGCCGGCGACTTCTGGAAGGCTCCACGGGCGGGGAGGGCGGAACCAAATAATGTCAAGTATGTCTTAATACACCACAAAACACCTTTTGTTCGAGGAAAATAAATACTAAGAAGGAAAAAACATTTAGAAATTATTCGCAATAATTATTACGGGGCAGTCACGTCGAATCTTAAAAGAGGAAACTGAAGAAACGTTTTTATTGTAACATGGTTTCTTCCATTCACGTCCAGATTGGATGCTCTCGCGGTAATTACAGTGTAATCGAATTCCCCGAGAAGGACTGGGTGGAACAAACACTTTTGAAAAGGTAAATTTAACGTACTTCAAAAAACTGTATTCATTCTTATATGTATTTACTATCTGTACTGTCCCTGTGTATCATATATATATATATCAGTTAACTTTCATACTGTAATCTAGGGTAGGTTGATCGTACGTCTTTGTCGTTATTTAACGCGTGCGGTGTCAACGTTTTAAGTCAGAGAAAAAATATTTGGCTATCACAGACTGACTGTATTTATTTTAATAATGTAAATATCAGTCGATTAATAACATGTTGTAATCCACGTGCACTTTGGTAATGTTGCCGACGTCAAAATCTGACGTAACGTCCGGGGACTTTGTGGTGATGTTCAGGTGTGCAGCTGCGCTCCACTCCAATGTTTCAAAGCCGCTTCTGCACCAGTTGTTTTGTTACCTGTCAAACCGCAGTTTGTAGGTAAGCTTGATAGAAAAACTCATCTGTCAGTATGTGTTTTTATAGCTCAGTGTCGTGTGTCACATGGCAGTATGTCTTTATGTCTCTTGATTGCAGTGGCAGGACCAAGGAGTTGTTTGTGAAACTGCACAGATTGACATTAGATTGGTTATTAAGCTTTTATAATCAGTTATGTACTGGTAACGAAACTCACCTTCTGTCAGTTGCATATTCTCAACAGTTTTTGGACATACATATACAGCACACTGCGTCTTACCAGATATGAGGATGCATGTGTTATGTTTTATATTCTCTAGAATGCCATGTGCAGTAAAGCCCCGGTTTGTGGTGCTGTATGGATCTCAAAAGGGCCAAGCCCAGTCCATAGCTGAGGGAATTGCTGAAGAAGCCGAGGAACATGGGCTGGTTGCTGAGCTCAGCTGCTTAAACCAGAATGAGAAGGTAGCTATTGTATATTAACATATTTTTTACCTGGAGTAGTGCTGTCTAACCTCCTCTTGCACTGGATACACAATATAACGTACAGGTAAAAACATCTCATTAAATGTAATGTGGTGTAATAGTTCTTTGGGCATTTTAGTTTTGAGTTTTTCATGTGGATTAATGAAACACTGGGTACTAATTATTCATGCAACTGGTTCCAGTACAATTTGGAGCAGGAGAATGACCCAGTAGTCTTTGTTGTGTCCACAACTGGAGATGGGGAACCACCAGACAATACCCTCCAATTTGTGAAGCACATCAAGAAGAGGACCCTCTCCTCTGCTCACTATAAACATCTATGCTATGCACTTTTAGGTAAATTTTTTTTTGAGGGTCAGAGTTGACACTTTATGGAGTTCATTTGTAAATAGAGTGGACTTCATTTGCAAATATTTTATCACTGTAAATCATTACAATGCACAACACTGCACAGTGTTTACTTTCTGAACAGTTGCTGGCTTAAAAATCATCTGTTTTTCTCTGTCTGCTCCAGCTTTAGGAGACACAAATTATGCAAATTTCTGCAACTGTGGGAAAACAATTGAGCGTCGTCTACGGGAACTTGGAGCCAAACAGTTCTACGCGACAGGATATGCAGATGATGGTGTAGGGTAAGAAATTAAGTAAAAAAACATCCAACTTTTGTGTGAAATGTTGGACTTTAACCTGCACAGCAATACCTCTTCCTATTGTTTTTGTTACACGACTCTGCACTATTTTATCACATTATGAACTTTGTTTTCTCAGGTTAGAGGTGGTTGTGGACCCCTGGCTTGAAGGTCTGTGGAAAGCAATCAAAGACGCCTTATCCAAAATGGACTCTGATAAAACTGGTCAGTTGAAAGGGGAAACCCTAGATGCAGCTAAGGAGACTCCTGTGCAATCTATACAGGATGTCCAACTAAACCTACTAAGCCTCACTGACCACCAGAATGGTGAGGCAGTCCAAGAAACTGACTCCAAATATGCATCTGCTGCTGTATCTTCCGCTTCTGTTACACAAACTGCCATTTCTGATCTTAGTCCAGCATCTCCTCCGGGGGGCCCTGGGTTGGCATCCCCGTCTGGAGGCATTGGCAGTGTTTCTTCATCAGCACCGGAGGCTCAGACAGAGGCTGGTGGAGTTTCCCATGTTGAATTGGCAGCCTCACTGACATGTTCCCTGCCCCCGCTGTCAGAGTCGGCTCTCAATGTTCCAGTGCTTCCTCCTTCCTACCTGGATGTTTCACTTCAGGAGGGGGATGCAGTGGAGGAGGTGAGAAGTGATGTTGTTAATAAAACCGAACATCTCATATTTCACTCTCTCTCTTCTTATCCCCCAAGTAATAAAATTATTTTCTTTTAGAGTTTTGGACCTTTAAATAAAGAGACTCTTCATGAGGTGCCCATTTCCAAAGCGGTTCAGCTTACCAGAGGAGATTCAGTCAAGACGGCCCTTCTTGTAGAGCTGGAAATCTCTGTAAGCTTTACATTATAATCAGTTTTATAATATTCAAAGTCATCTGTGTGAATTTGGATAGTCTGAACTGAAACTTTTTTAATCCTCAGGCTCTCCCAGATGTGACGTATCAGCCTGGAGATTCTTTTGATGTGTTCTGCCCAAACCGCGATAGTGAGGTGGAGGAGATGCTCCACAGACTGGGCCTTCAAGACCAGAGAAAACATTGTGTCTCCGTGTCTCTCAAAAAGGATACTAAGAAAAAAGGTGTATATGTCAAATCATTTCATCTATACACAGTACATACTGTAGAAGAAGAGTTTTGCAACGAGTCTTGTCAAAATCTAAAAACACACAACATTTACAGTCATACATTTCACAAATGAATTGTAATAATTCACTAACATTAATGATGTCTTACTGCGTACTTACATTTTGTATTTGAGTAAATTCTTTACACTGTTGTTGTAATTACACAATATTTCTTCCTGCTTGTAGGCGCCCAGGTGCCATCTTACATCCCCACGAACATTTCACTGCTCTACCTGCTGACACGATGTCTCGAAATAAGAAGCGTTCCTAAGAAGGTATGTCCAGACATTGGTGGTATGATGAAATATTTCGTGTTGTTTATTGTTATTTTGCTACTTCAGACTAGTAAAACTTGGATTTTTTTTTTTAACCATTTCACACCACACTGATTTCTGTACTGAACAAGCATATTTGTTAATTTTGATTGTGTGGAATTGTGTTGGCTGTGGCATATTGTGATTTAATTGATCATCACTCAATTAAATCACAATATGATACCAAGCAAAACATTTTTTAAATCTATTTTTTCCTTAACTTATGTTTATCACATTCATTTTCCCAGCAGTTCAGTGATGAACAGCAAATGCAGCAGAATCAGAAGAACATATTTTTGAAACATTTAGAAATAACATCAGATTTGTAACTCAGATGTACAGTATATAATGAATAAAGCCCAGTCAGAATGGTTCTACTGTGACCAAAGTTAACTGTCCCTGGTCAATTAACTTACAATTATCTTAATTAAGATCTGCGGCGAGAGTAAGTGGGGCATGTGTGATCTGAATTAAGCATGAGAAAATAAATGAAAGGTTTCTGTTCAAAACAATAAGGGCTGTAAGTTTGGGCTTTTACAGAACATTTTCTCTTTGCTACTGACAAATAAAATTCTGTTGATACTGGGACAGAGCTGCATGATGCAGGGGTAGGTCTCCAGGTCTCTTTCCCACTAATACAAAAGGCAGTAGTCGACCTGAAGAATCACGGCTGGCAGTCTGGCATCATATCAAACCACTTCAGAGCTGCCCCATATTAGATAAACTGTTGTGATTGGACCAGCCAGTGGAAATCACTTTGAATGGGAGCAGTGCCAGACTGATCTGCCAGAGCAAGGCAGATCTAAGGCTGATGTGTCTGCTTCCCAGGTTAGTGTATTGGTATTAAGATAAACCAAAAGTAAGCTCAAGCAATCTGGGTTGAAATAATGATCTCCTATTGCAGTTACATTTAGAGTCTGGAATTGTCAAATAGCTGTAGTCTTTTGCCTTGGGAGTACTTAACAGTTGACCAAGGATTCACCCTGAAGGCAGTTTTAAATGACATATTGTTACCGTTGTAATAGCATTTATATGTGGCATGCACTGCATCAGTAGTCTGGTATTCTTTCCACACAGCTCACTGAATGACAATTTTCACTTTGTGAAATGTCACAATATGGAAAAAAAAAAAAATCCAATAGCTCTTGAACAAAGTAAAGCATTTTTAGAATTCAACATCACTCTCTCCGATTTTCTGTCTTACTTTTATACAATGAAATCTTTCAGTCTTCCAAAACCTGCTGATGATATCCCAGCGAGGTATGATGCATTGTAACTCCATTAGTCAACTGCCACCACGACCTTTGCACAAACTCCTTTTTTGTTTTATTAAATTTCTGCACATAAATTGAATGCTGTGGGTCAAACTGCTGTCCACAGACTTACAAGGCTATAAAGGTTTTATATTACAACACCTGTCTGTGCAATCCAAGTTGTTAATCTGTTTTACAGAGGCATTTAAAGCGAGTATAATTTTTTTTTAAACACTCCAGATCTCTGGAAAAGTACAAAATTTTCATTTGGACCACTTAATTATGAGACATCTTAATACTAGGGCATTAAACACAAAAAGACGCTCTCTATATTTAGCATACTCTGACTCACTCTTTCTACTCACAAATGTTAAATGCAGAAGTCTAATTACTGCAGCCAGAGAATGACAGACACCATTGTTTATCAAATACTGCTTTAAGAGCTGGCTACACTATATGGATTGAAAGATGGGGATAATAATTATTTCCAGTGCAAACTAACCGCAATGTGTCACTAATCTCTGCATACATACACTCATAAACTATAATGAATTGCTAAAATTATAGAAAACTGTTGAGCATGACAAATATTTGGAAGCACTGATTACCATACCAGAGTGATAAATGATGCCGTAATAAAGGGAAATCACTCCAGACATTGCTCTGAAGGTGCATTTTAATATTTTGTTTTTTTTCTGCAGTAATTTACATGTCTCTCCGGAAAGAGATTAACAACAATTGATGAGTGTCCATCTGAACAGCAACCTGTCAGTTACAAGTGTTGCGTTATAACTGATCGCACGAATTGATTTTGATTCATTTGTTTCAAAAAACGTCTCTTTGCCTCTGCTGATTTCTCTGTGGCCTTAAAATGTCTGACAGTTTTATGTGCTTTGTGCATATTAAAATGCCTTTGCTTCATAAAAAAACACAGGATTCAAGGTCTTCACCTAGAAAGCTTTCCATTACAAACTTTTCCCTTAGAAAAGTGTCAGAAATGGATCCTGTTTTTATAGCTATGAATGAAAAGCAGTAAAAAAAATAAACCCCCCCAAAAAATGTAGGGCTCTGGCCACAAACAGAGGTGAAACAGCTGGAAGTAGCGTAACATCTGATTTCTTTGTCTGTCAGGCATTTCTTCGAGCACTGGTTGAGCATACAGGGGACAGTGTGCAGAAGAGGAGACTGCAGGAGCTCTGCAGTAAACAAGGCACAGCAGACTACAACCTATATGTGAGAGACCCAAGCCTCAGCATCTTGGAGCTTCTTAAAGCCTTTCCATCCTGCGTGCCTCCTCTCAGCCTACTCATAGGTCAGCATGCTTTACTTTGTCAGATGGTACTTTGCAAGTCCATAAAGGATAAAATGATCAAACTTGCTATTTTATTTACTGTGGAACATTTGACAGTAGAGAATACTCGATTACATGTCAACCCCTACAAGTGCAAAAGCTTCTCAAACATCATTCTTCCATGTTACATAGGATTTCAGTATTATTGTTCAGCGTTTATCCACTGACTACCAAGAGAGCAGGCTTAAATTTGGCATATTTTCAACATGTTTCCTCTTTTTAAATCAATTATATTAAGAGATGCATTTGTTTAATTAAAAACTGGCTTCTGTGCTGCTAGAAGCAAATGGGGAATTAGAGTGATTGATGTGAGACTGGGATTTAAACTGCAGCTGTACAAAATATCAGTGGAAGAACTGACTTCATTTTAGTTTTGAAGAATAACCTCAGGTTATGCTAATTGTGCCTTGTTTCCAAGTGTTATCCAGGTACTGGTGGGTTGATTAAGTGTCCCTCCTGTAGGGGTCACTGTAGCCCCAGTAAAGCAAAAAGCTGTGAGCTCAATCTCATGGCTGATTTACACAGAGCTGTTAATTATACCAAACGGTCGGACAGTGTACTTCAGAGAGTTCCCCAAAGGAACCACAGCCTTGTTTATTAGTCCATGAAGCTCCAGGTTGAATTTTGCCACAGCTGCTGTAAACATTATGACAATATTTTACCTATAAATTAAGAACTATCTATTCTATCTTTCCCTCTGTACTGATAACTCCGATCAATTTGTGAGGCTGTTTGGCTTCTATATCATTCCTCCTTTGATCCTTTAACGCAAAAGTTAGTAAAAAAACTAACATTTTCTCTCCGCCTGTTAAGATAGCTGGCTGGTCATTCAGTATAGATCTAATAAGCTTTGACTGAAACTTACCAGACAGTGAAATTAGTTGGCTACAGCTTTTCATACAACTTGGGTTGTCCTCTAAAACAGCTGTGTCACAGCTCTTGGCCTACCCTGTGTCAGATATTTTTGGCCAACTTGCCAACAACAGCACCTTTTTCAGTGGTGAAGTGATGCAGAAATTGGCAATCGGGACGACTGTGCCCTAGTGAAAAACGTGGTGTTGGAGGGCCTTTGGGGTAACAGCTGTTATGCAAGGAACAGGGCCCTGTTTACTGGTAAGGGACTGAGATCCGCAAGGACACAACGTGCACGGGGTCAGTTCGGGTCGTAGGTTAATGGTCAGTCCTGACTCAGTGCGTTACACTGCTGCATTTTCGTGCTGTTCGTGGTTCATTACCCCAGCCGGAAGCGAGGTGTTTTGCTGATCAGAGTTTATGCTGTTATACACTAACTATAAATAATGAGGAGAAATGTGTGTAGGCCCACATGTCTTTGGCCAAGTGCAGACTGGGTATGAAAGTAAATACCAGGTATAAATTGTGAAAGATACCTGCTTTCCAGACTCGGCTCTCCTGTTATAAAGTCCATTGTTTCATATAATGTGTCAGATGAAAACTTTGGGGTCATAGCCGCAGGGAACTGAACGCTGTCCGTGAGCATCTTTTTCAATTTTCTTTACCACAGAGCTCAAATGAAATTGTACCCAGCAGCTTTTTTTATTCTGTTTTTAGCAGGGTTGGGACCTAAGGAGCAAACTAAAGTAAAGCAAATGTGTCTGCATCTCAAGAGGTACTGACCCCTTTCTCGGAAAAGCTTGAAATTTGTCCTGGCCACAGAGAGCAGCGCTGCATTTCAAGTGTTTTCACATTGTATTAATTTAGTGTACCGCAAAACAACACACACAAAAAAAAAACTGATGTGTTCTTGAGAAAAGTCATGGTCGTTTTTTCTAAAGTAACCTGAACTCATCATTCGCAGGAAAAAATAATCCCAGGGAAAATCCTTATTGCCACAACACTAACTATTACCCCAATTTCATCTGCAACCAAAGAAACTATCCATATATCACAGTATAACTTTTATGTCCAAACACATTGCTATATCTTTTTTTTTTTCTGAAATAGTACCTCTGCATATAAATTGCCTTACAGAGAGAGAGAGAGAGACTTTTGAGATAGAATAGATTATATTGTTGTGCAGTATGATCGATGATACCATGAAAATGATAATTTCAGAAAACATAGTGTGGATCCAGGGACTGCTTTTTTTTTTTTTTTTTAGAACCAAGACCTTTTTTTAAAAAAAAATATATCTTAAGAGTTGTATCCTCAAGCAACTCAGCCCAATGAAAAAAGCTGTGGTTTGAAGTGATATATCCTTTGTATCTACCAGCAGTATCATCATGGTGCAGTGAAGTGAGATGATGGATTGATCGTCTTGTGTTTCGGACATACACTGTCACACTGTGATAGAAAGGCAGCAACTCGAGCACGGTGCGACTGCAAAGGATTGCGTTAATGTACATGGTTCACAGTCTGATGGAGTAGTGTGTATCATGTGGTGTGTGCGTCTACCCAGAAAGTGAAAAAACGGATTATTTCTCTATCCATCCTTTTGTTCTTAGTCCTAATTATTCATTATGTTTTCTTTTAGATGTGGCTTTTGAGTACATCAATAGTACAAGCATTTTGACTATTACAAGCAAGGCCAGTGTCTTCTTTAATCAGTGCGTTTGAGCCTTTGAGTTTATCGAGTGAACTTCGTTTTCAGAATAAAAACATGCTTCACTAAAAATAAAAGCATTAGCCCTTCAGCCTGTCTTATCTTGCAGTATCTAAAGGAATCTGGAATGGGATACTCCTGTTTGGGCTTATGTTATTTGCCTCTTTTTTTTCGCCAAGGTTACTTTTAAGTGCGTCATGCCAAAAAAAAAAAAAAAATGGTAGGTCAATGGAATGGACTTCAAATTGCAGAGCTGTCTCCAAAACACCCTGAGTTGTTTAGGTCCAAAAAGAGAGGAGAGAGCAGATTTAGTCCAGCTGTTTGTCTTTCCTAGCAATTTAGCAGAAAAATGTGTTATTGTAAGGGCTCAGCTGGTACATATGGTACAGCTTTACTTCCCCAGGTTCATCTATCTTTTTGAGATGCAAAAAAATATATGCGGGCGCGTAACAACCGCATTGCACATGTGATCCAACTTTCAATCACTCCCCTTGCCTGCGTTTAATAGGCAGTGCTGGTCATCACATAGCTATTGCTACAAGGGGGCAAAGTTAACTCCAACTCTTGTAAGTTTTTCTGATTTCACTGACGTGTCCTCACAGATGCAATCCAATCTACCTATTAGCCAAAAGAGGGCACCTTCATGGCTGGCATTGAAATAAGGTCTGCATAAGCAATGTGTTTCCTACTGGCTCCACATCTGGACACTTGGGATTCCATAACCCTGAGTTTGTAATTTCATAAATATAGAAGTGTGTCCTAGAAACAAGGCTCTAACCTGGGTGGGGGTTATTGAGGATAGATTGGTAGGTAGGACGTCTCAGTAGACCACGATGACTTTCACTCATTCTGTCTCCTCTTTGTCATGGTTGTCTGTGTAACAACAATCCCAGCTAGACAGCAGGATGATTGACAGCTGTGTTTTACTTTCAGAACATTTGCCAAAACTGCAGTCCAGGCCTTATTCAGCAGCAAGGTAAGATGACACGAAAATAAAAATGAAGTTTATATTTTGTGACGCATAACCAGTAAATGGACTGAAAAAGCCGCGCAACTCTTCGCTACTCGTCCTTTAGTTTAAGTGTTCCCTTCTTTTTTTTTTTTCTTCACTTAAGTCAGACATTGATTTGTTGTTCCCGGTAGGCTAGAACCCATTAGGTTTCCTTTAAAGATGATGCAGAGCGGCGTAGTCAAAACTTTGCAGCTCCTCTCATTAGTCCCTCGCTTAGCGGCTCGCATGTACTCTTATGCATGTTTGCGTTAAGGGACAGGGAACGGACAGGTCAGGAGAGATGGTAGCTGTAGTTTATCAGATGGTGCAGAGACATTAGAGGCCTGCATTATTGATGCTGCGGTCAATAGAGGTCTCTAGTGGCCCACAGGAACGGAGAGAGTGAAGGATGAGAGAGCGGCAGAGTGCTTCAGCTGCTGCACAAGACTGGGATGGCAGGCTGTTTATAGCAGACACACACAGTGAAAGTCATTTTTCACAGCCAGCTGTATTTAAAATTTTTTAATGTTCGGAGTCTGGCGTGAAACAGATGTAGTCACGTCGCACGTTACTCCCAGCCATCATTAGTCAGATGCTATCCTCATACTTTTAATCGGCGTCGTCACATCTCTAATCTGTAATTGCTGATCTTAAAAATATTTCTAAAAAGTTGTTGGTGAATCATTTCCTTTTCCCTCACAATGCTCAGTCTGTTCCGAACCCTCCTGTTGCCCCTCTCCTCCTCTGTATATTTCAGCTGTTTTCTCTTGATGTGTATTTCCCTGCTTGTCACTGTGTGTCCGCGCACACGCACACATACACTCACTGTTGTTTCCCTTCTGTCTCCTGTCTTTTTCTATCTCACGCTCTCTGCGGTCCCATCTCTGTAGCTCCTGTCTTAGGCACCCAGGAAAGCTACATTTCGTCTTCAATGTTGTAGAGTTCCCAGCATGCTTTGGGCGGCCTGCGGGGAGGCGAGGCTTGTGTACCGGTTGGCTATTTGACCTCATCAATCCTGTCCTGGTTTTCCCTGGGAAGCCTGACTCCTCCAGCAGCCCTGCTCTGCCAAAGGTAATGAGTGCAGTAGAAAATGAAGAGTTGAAACTAGAATGTGCAAATTCCTGGGCTCCCGGTCTTGGCTGATATATTTCTAAGTGCTCTAATTTGCAACCACAAGTGTTCCGAGGTGCTCTAATGGTTATATCCTGCACTTACAGAGGAAAAAAATAATATATGTACCCCTCTGAGTCTGTCTGAAATCCTGCCACACCTTCCTTTGGTTGTCTCTTTGTCTTTGATTGTTCCATTAAAGTGCCAAGAGAGGTGGACTGCCCCTTCTTTCTCAAATATTACAGTTCAAGAACTTTTTCTCTCTCTCTTTTTTTTTTTTTTAAAGAAAAACACAAGAGTTGAGAATATCAGAGGATTTTGCAGTATCTCATCAAACAAGAGAACTTTGCACTTAAGGGAATCCTCCTCCTACATGTTTCAGGCTACTTTGGAAACTCACTTTTAATGCACGAGATCACAAAAAGTACATGTGGCCAATTTAGGGTAGTCCATTAAAAAATTCATTTACATTAGGGCAAGTCAATCTGCCCAACCACAGACTCTATGGATTCCTGTTGGCGCTCTTGTGCTTTGTCATTTGTATCGCGTCAGAATATTAAGTAGATCAATTAATAGATCGCTAAACCCACAATGGATTCTCAACATTGTTGTAATTACTCTCATTATTTAAAACGCTTTCTAATGGCCTGCGACCCCCAGATCCATGTGAGTTTGAGACCCAACTGCTCCTTTCGACCTCCCCATGACCCGTCGGCGCCTTTCATAATGGTCGGACCAGGCACGGGAGTCGCCCCATTCATCGGCTTTCTACAGCAAAGGTACGGCAGGCGGATTTGACCATGTTAGGTCGCACCACATAATAAGTGACAAGTGACATTTGCAAATGTTACTATCAAGAGGGGTTTTTATTGTGTGTGGAAATGTTATATGTGACACAAATGCATTGAAGTAGGTCAGTTAAATGTTTATGCCTGTCGAGCACTGGATTGTCTCGCAGTCCGATACAGATTATTCCGGTTAAAACTGCACACCCGTTAATGAATACTCACCATGTTCAAGTGATGGTGAGTATGGTGAGTATTCACTTGAACATGGTGAGTATTCATTTACTGCACGCCCGTCAATGAATACTCACCATGTTCAAGTGATGTTAAGTGCATATCATATACATATTTTTGAGTGATCTGCAGAGACTGTTAAATGAGACCTATAAAGGAAAGCCTATAAAAGTCGATCTCAAAGCGTAATAAATTTAGCGGCGAGGGCTGCGATCACGTCAGGGATTATTTTTGATGCTCTGCGCGTCTCCACAGGAATAAATTAGCCCTTTCTGATGCTCAAGTTTATGGCTCGGTCTGTAACGAATGGCGGCGTGTTAAAGCAGCACATGGGTTGTTATCGATTTAAAAGTAAAGAGTCCAGTAAGCCGACAGGATAAATCATGACCAGTAATTGATCATTAGGAGGTGTGAGGGTTATGTTTATTGAGTAGCCCTCTCTAACTTGTTCAATCAAAGTTGTAAGTCTTGAAGAGAGCGGAGGGAAGAGGGATCTGTGACATTTAGTTCAATTTTCAGAAGCGTCTGAATTGACTGCTAAAATCAAGTCTGGACAAAGATAACCTGTCAGGAGGAGTTAATGTGACTGAAGTTTCTCTATCCAGCCTGATGCCCGTTTGTTGAACTGGGCCCATGGCCACCAGGGCTTGTCAGACAGCAGCGTAAGCCTTTTTAGTCAGTCTGACACGTCTAACTCTTGGGTGGCATTGTATGAATGAGGTTATGCCCTAGTCAACTCCAATTGTCTCTAAATCCCCCGGACGTCTGTTGTGTTGTGGCGGGTGGCGTTGGCAGTGATTACACTGAGCGGTGACACGGCACTGGCAGAGGTGATGAAAGTGACGGACTGTGCACGTAGCGGACTCGGTGCAGATTCACAGAGCGCCGAATGGTCCTCCGATGTGAGAGGTGTTTGCGCCTTTGGGATGCAGGAGCACTGAAGATAGCACAAGTTATCTGACTGACCAGGTCACACCAGGCGTCAACAGGCGCCTCCCCTTAATCATCGAGTTCATGCCAGAGGGACGGATCTCTGGTGTACGATAGCGATGGCAGCATATCAGTCCTACTTTGATCCTTACTGTAATGCCCAAATTCTGTTTGGGTGAAAAATCTGAGATATGAAAATCGCTATAATAATAGCTTGTCCTTGCAGACATAATTATTGGTGCATTAAAATGTTCTGACCTTGATTGATTTTTGTAAAGCTTTGTTTTATAATACAGCTAAAACCGCTCATCAAATGCATCCTTGAATGGTCAGACTTAATTTTTTTTTAATTGCTTGTGTTGAGTTTCTTATTTTTTTTTTTGTTATTTTCCATTGAGTTTCTTATTTACACTGTTAGAGGATAGAGCCATAAACCAACTCATCAGCTCGCTCGATCGTCTCCTACACCATTTTCCCTCCTTTCTTCATCCCGCCTGTGTCTTCAACCTCTTCCCTGCTGGCTGTGTATTGTGCTGGAGGATTGTAAAAACCTGTCATGGTGTGCAGCATTGTACAGAATCGAACTTGAGATTCCAAACAAAGCCTCTGTGGCTGACGCTGCACTCTGATAGGAGATAACAATCACCAGTTTGTCAACAGGACGTCGAATCTGCCTTCAAGGCTCAAGAAGAGTCTGTTTAGCAACAAAACAACATGGGGACAGTTCGATCTTCTTACCTACCCTCCCTTCCACCCCCACTGTTAATCGATAGCTGTTTTCAAAAGTACTTTGTATAAGTGTGTGGTGTTGTTAACAAGTGGAGGAAGAGTCTTTAAGGTCAGTAGCGCTGTTGGTGTTACCTAGAGATTTTAATAATGCCTCCCAGTACTCAGGTATTGATTATGTGTCTAACCTTCATGAAAGAATTTCATGGAGAATACGGTTTCCAATGTGATGGATTTAGCTCGGAGCAGAGACAGTTAAACAAATATTAATTTTAATGGTTAAGTTTAATCTCCTTAACAGTTTTAACAAGCTTTTCTTTTTTCAGTTTAATACTTGGGTACTTAGTTTAATACTTAGGTATGCCAGTAGGCGTACTTGGCAAATATTCTCGCACGAGTTGTGTTAAAGTTTGTGTGTTTGTGTTTGCCAATATTGAGCTTCCACTTACACTTATCAGTCTAACCAGACAGCTGATTACAATTAGGCTGCAGTGTTTTGTTTTGCAACATTGTCCTATATTATGAAAATGTTTTTAATTCAGTGTGTTGAACGTATAATGGTGTAATTTTGCAATGTAATTTCAATGATTAAGCCCCGAGCTGTTGTTGTATTTAGGCTTTTTTTTTTTTTTTTGTTCTTGTATTTTTATGCCTGGAAAGCCACTAAGTACTGCTAACACTGAGCAGCAAAGAAAACAGATAAAAGTTATGAGATGATTGTGATGTTTACCAAGTCTTTACCTCAGCTTCC
>JAPQRQ010000014.1:20510521-20529954 GCA_037367365.1 Apogon talboti | reverse complement strand
TATACGTACTGTATATGCACATATTCTGCCTGCTGCCCTTCACCTTTTCTAAGTACTTTGTATATACGCATCCCTATTCACATTGTCAATGTCGTTCCATATATTCAGCTATTTTCTCTGCTCTGCATTATGAATATCTTTCTGTCTTTGTACATAATGTTGATGTTCTCTCTTACATGAATATAGTGAATACAGTATTGAACATTGTGCTCAAGAATCTAATGTAAAACATTTCCACTGAGCTGAACCCACGTGAAAAACTGTGTTGGCCAATAATCGTCACTCAGGCCAGGATGGTTGAACAGAGGCTATTTTGCTGTTTAAAATGATTAGGTTTATGGATGTACAGTAGTTTTGAATTAGTAAATGTTCATTGAGTTAAAGATTATGTATTATGGTGTACAAAACAGAAAATGACAGATGACAAATAATGTTCTCCAACACAGTCAAGACAAAATGATGTCTTTGTCATCTGTGACAAAGCTCTGCCAAATTAACAAACCTTAAAGTAAACTTTTATTCCGATCTTAATACTAAGCCTCATATTAGAAACATAACCGAGAATTCATTTAATCATTTCAAAAACATTTCCAGAGCGTGACTGTGTCTCTCTCAAGCTAATACAGAGACACTAATGCGTACTTTCATTACCTGCAAGATTGACTATTATAATGCACTACTGTCTGTCTCCCTAAAAGTAACATAGCTCAATTATAGCTCAATTACAATTATTCCAAAATCAGCTGCTCGTGTGTTGACTAGGACCAGAAAGAGAGCTTGCATAGTCTCTGCACTGGCTACCTGTCTCTTTCAGAATTGATTTTAAGATTCTTTTATTGGTTTATAAAGCTCTTTATGGTCTTGGTCCTACCTATTTATCAGATTTGCTTTTAGTTTATGAACCCTCAGGTCTTCTTTTAGTGTCCTAAAGTCTGAACTAAAGCCTGTGAGGCATCCTTTTATTATTATAGTCATGTCTCTGGAATAGCTTTCCTGATGACCTACCTTTTTAATCTGGCTTTTAACTGAACTTCACACATTTATTGGTCTTTTTTTATTGTGTATTTTATTAGTGGCAGTAGTATTTTTTTCAAGGGTTACTGTGTTCAAATAATGGCGTTTTATTGTTGTAAATTAAAGCAACAACCCAATAACACAAGCCTTACAGTAAATCAGTATGTCAGCAGTGTCTGTGTCTGAGTGAATGTATGCAGGTAGAACACAAAATGCAACAAAGCAGAGATGCCAGCCAGCCAAGGGAGAGAGTGAAAAGATGATGCCGGCCTAATTTATGAGCTCCAGAGCCCAGCTTGTTAATGCCGCTTTTCCACTGACTGTATCAGCTCAACGTGTCTCGACTTGGCACAGTTTTTTTTTTTTTTTGGTGTTTTCCACTGCATGATGGCAGGGACAACCAGGTGCTATCAGATGCTATTTTTAATACAGTGTAGTATCTAGCACCGAGCTTCCAAGCGAGCCAAAGCGATACTAAACTGTGATATAAAGTGATACAGATTACAGATTGGTCGATCCAGAATACGGCTGTGTCAATACATACAATATATTTGCCATCAGATACATACAAACAGAATGCACTCTCAGTACGCTCTGTCTTGATACATTGACCACAGATAACTATATTTCTTGCCTTAAAAATCTTAAAGTTTTGCTTCACTCACAGTTGTGCTGAAGATGTCACAATAGTTTGCACTGCGTCGCTATGACGACCCTCTGTGCCGAGGGAGTACTACACCTGCAGTGGAAATGCTGCGTGCGGGTGTCAAAACCAAGTAAATTCGAGGAGAGTTGAGCTGATGCTGTCAGTGGAAAGCAGCGTTAGGCGTGTTGCGTCTCCGAGGTCTCAGCTCCACCCACCAGCCTCCTGAAAACACAGGGGGGAAACGGAGCCAAATAAGACACTGTCACGACTTTCTTTCATTGTTTTCACTTTACATTTACTTCTCTGAATACTTTATAATGTTTTCCACCACTGAAATGAGAAGGGGTGCACTGTAATTTACGTCACATGGACATAAAGACGCGCTTTGAGGTTTTAACAGACCTGGCTGATTTGAACAAAGCTGACATGTGAGGTAGAGTCATACTATAAGGAAACCATGTTTGCGCATCGGTTAATTCACCGAGGAAGACACTGCAATTATGCAAACTGGTTAAGAAGGCTTGAATGTCATTAAAATCTGTCTTTATCTGAGATATGCAGTGAGGAAACTAATAAAGTAAAAGGAATTATAGAAGTCATATTTTAAATGCTAGAAGGCATTTAATATCAGCGATGAATGATGAATGGATGGAAAAAAAAACCCTATTTACCTTTGATGCACATGGTGAATATGTATGTCTGTTTACTGGACCCAAATAAGCTTTATGGAAATCTCGACTACCTTGCTTGGATTGACTCATGAATACATTTTTCAACGCTATCATGTCAATAGATCACCTCTCTGGCTATTTTGGCTGTACTGTTTCCTGACTATGTACCGATTGATTGGTTCTTCTTAGAACCTGCCGCGAGCATGTACACAGTGCTGGTGGAGTTCTTTTGCAGGATTAAATAGTGTGAATGGATTAGCATCCTTAATCACACAAGAATAGATCACAGAGGATGTTGTTTGTTCCCCCTTGTTTCCTCTATCCCTTAGTTAAATACCAACTCACAGCCAGGTAGTAGGTGGTGTTTGTTCACAGTGTGGTCTTCTCTGATGCACACCCCCACAGTGTTGACCAAAGCGATTAGTCTGTGTTTTATGAGCCTCCCGTGAAGAGCCGCACTCAATTTAAATAGGTTACCGGGATGAGAACAACATACCTGCAGTCGAATACCTTGACCACATTCATCTCTGTTGGGTTTCTTTTTCACAGCGTAGGGCAATTTGATGTCTGGTTCCGGCTTGGAATGCACAATGCTGCTCAATAGAGTTTATAACATTTTTCAACGTCCCAGATTTATAAGAAAGAAAAGTGCATCTCGAGTCATAAGTATGGGCTGAAGTTTAAACCCCGCATAAATGGCCTTTTATGGCTTATAAATATTGCAATATGGCAAGACAGGATGTGACCGGCCCTCTAATCTTGCTCTGAATTTTCCACCGGCAAAAAAAAAAAAAAACACAAACAAGGCTTGCTATGAGCCTCAATCAGCCGCAGTCTCTCCCATCCCTGTAAGAGGTTGATGCCAATCTGGCTGCTTGTCACATCAAACTAGACATCCAGTCCTCCCATTTCCCCTCCTGCACTTACTCTTTTACCCTCCTCCTGATTTCTCAGCCTCTTTATGGCATGTGATTTCATGTTGTAAGGGAAACGTGTCTGGAAGGCCTGCTGGGTTCATGTTGGGATTTTGAAATATTGCCACAGGCTGTTGTGTGTGTATAAACACTCAGTGGAGCCCGGCTGGCAGGTTAGGCTCTCCGGAACATTCATCTGTTATTTTTCCCAAGAAGTCAACTGTCCTTTGTCATCTGCCAACTTCCTTCCACACAGGTAATCAGTCTATGATGATTAAGGTTCAGACGTCAAACCAACAAGCCTTGGTCATTCTTCTCGTTCTAATTGATGCTGCTTTCCGTGTTCAAACAGACTATATAATGTTGGTCAAATAGAAGAGTTTTTTTTTTTTTTGATGAGTCCGTCTCCGATCAAAGGTTAGGTGGTAAATATTTCAGGAGAAACAACACCTCTGTATGTTTCACATATCGAACAAAGACAACAACGCTCATCCGTCCGTCCCTTTAGTATTCATACCGCGGCGTTTTGGAGAAATTCATTGTTATAGTCGAGGGGTTACTGCTAAACACAGACCCCTCGAGGCGAAGACCTTCACCCATGATCTCGGAGTCATGTTTGTTATTATTGTGCGCACCTCTCCGTGTTCCAGCTCATTCCGACTGCTTAACTTTAAACAAGATGCTGTGAGCCGCAGTAAACCTTAGTCCCTCGCCGCCTTCCTCTTTTCCTCCCGTTCGAATAGTACCCTAGGCCCTGTAGAAACTCTGAGGCAGAAGAAGCAGTTGGCAGGCAACCCACCGAAAAGGAGCAAGGTTACACCAAACTGCAAGGCTGGGAGGATTGATTATAAAAAGATGCTTACAACAGTGACTTGACCTTGCTTATGAAATCCATATTTTTTTCACTTCTCCCGTTAAATAAGACAAATTGGTTGTCTGGCATAGTTTTTGCTTAGACCTCTTGCCCAGCAGTGTTCTATTTTATCGAGATTGACAAGATTTTTATTCTCAGGAAATGTGTGGGCGGTGATGCCTTGTGAGTTTGTTGATGGTATTGCTAAATATCTTAAAGGAGAGCTGGATATTGAAGGATAAACACACCATTTAAACATACAATTTCTGTTGGATAAATGTGCGTATTTTACTATAAAACCTTTAAAGGTTCAATATTTGTGTGTGCTTATGTGAGGTTTGCATTGTTTACCATGTTCTATTCAGCACTGGTTCATTTTTATAAGTTAATGGTGACAAACTCTTGCTGCTGCAAAGGAGTATAAAAGAGACATTATTTCCATTTACACTTAGCTGTTTTTTTCTATATATTTGAAAATTAAAAAGTTGTGAAAAGAAAATATTTAAAAAAACCCCCATCAAATTATCACAAAAAATGTTTTCCTCTTGAGAGAGGTGGATATGCAGCTTTATCAGTGCAAGTTAAAAGTGGAAAACGTGCAATGGAAACATAAATAATTGTGTGTATGTTTGGATCAATGAGGACGCTGAAATGCTCATTGATTTTAATAAAAGAAACAAACAAAAATGTCATATTAGATGGAAGATAGCAATGAAATGTCCCCATGTATGAAGAGCTGCAGAAATAAATTAGGCAGGATTTGATGAACCAGCGTTATATGGTCCTTAACAGTGGTCTGCTGCAGTTTGGAGGTAAAAGCTGTCAGCCAGATTTAGGTTTTTTAACAAAAATCTTACCTCCAGAAAAAGCTCAGGCAGTAGCCTATATTATTGTAAAGAAATACTCCATCTAATGACCAATGTGATGAATGGATGCAGGACGGACAGATGGATGGACCTGGGACTTCATTTCTATGTAGAGGCCACTGGTTAACTATTACATAAATTATCATATATGGAGATGGATAATATATATATATGGAGACATTCTAAACAGTGGAAAACATACATTTTTTAATAGTATGTTATAATAATTTTACATATTGGAATTTTAATATTTAGTCTATGAAAATTCCTTCACATATATGTTATGCATTTCACTTTTAAGGGTGCTGCCTCTGCAATATTATTAAGTATTAAAAGATCTCCACTCTGTCTTTTCCCAAAGTCACAAAATGTATCTAGGCTCCGCTCTTTATAACACCGAAAAGACTTTAAAACCAAATGTTCACAAACCAGGAACAAGCTGGTACAAGATAAAAATATAAAAAATTTAAAATAAGCTGAAATGTTTGGATGTGTCTACTTTCCCAGAGAGGAGCTGTTGGGGTTTGTGTCCAGCGGTACCCTGAGCCACCTCAAAGTGTGTTTCTCCAGAGACACCCAGGAGGAGGAAGAGGAGGAGGAGGAAGAGGAGGAGGAAGACAGGGCCACCAACTCTGCAGCACGACCCAGATATGTCCAACACAACCTGCTACTTAACAGCAGACACATCAGCAGCATCCTGTTCCAGCAGAACGGTTATCTGTATGTGTGTGGGTAAGACTGACTGATAATTAAATTGTAAAAATAACCTGAGTGGATTTCTTTATATTACGCAGTATTTCCAACGCAACGGAACTAAGGTGAAGCCGTGTCTATAAATGTATTATTCAGTCTCACTCTGCCATGTTGCCTACTTCACCACAGAATATACCACCTAAATATCAGAACTGTAGGGAAAATTGTCACTGTCAGACCATGAGATGACGAATTCCAGCAAATATACTGTACCGCAAAAGCAAGATAGAGTTTTTAGCAATTTCCTTCTGTATAGGACGCGTCGCCGAACTAGCAGAACTTTATGACTTTATAAAATATTGTCCTGACACTGTCAATAGATGGTCTAAAAGAGATTATACTGGCTTTTTTTTTTTTTTCCAAACCTCTCTTTGTCCTCCCCAGGGATGCCAAGAACATGGCTAAGGACGTGAACGACACCCTGATTGAGATGATCAAAACAGAACTCCAGGTGGACCAACTGGAGGCCATGAAGAGTCTGGCAAGGTTGAGAGAGGAGAAGCGCTACTTACAGGACATCTGGGGCTGACAGCAGATTGCTTCCGCTGAGCTTTTTTTTTTTTTTTTTTTTTTTATACCTTCAGAAAAAAATAAGCATTGCTCAGCTAGTAACCTCTGGAACCGTAAAATTGTGACTGCTAAAGCCCGGAGGTAGTTTACACCACCCAACGCTACCAAGATGGAATGTGGCATGACCCGGGGATATCGGTTCACTACATCATCCTGGGCTCTGCTGTTCAAACAGAAATGACCTTGGTCGGGGCAATAGTGCTGGAGATTGGTCCTGCAGTGTGAAAAAGCTTTTAGTGTAGACAAGCCTTTTCCTGTTCGTCCCGTCCGCAAGAAAAGGCATTTACTTCCGTTAGCTGTGATGGAGTGATTTCGATGAGACTGAAAGTGGGGTATCGTTTCAGTTAGATGGAAAAAACACAGTGACGAGTTGTTTTTTTTTTTTGTTTTTTTATCGGCACACACTTGAGATTTTGTTTACTGTCATTCAGGGGAAAAAAAGAAATTTTTTTTTTAATGTGCTAACACTCACTGCCAGGGAAATGCACCACAAATTACCCCTGAAGCCAAAACTGATGAGAAAATCAAGGTTCAGAAATGATCTTAGTTCATAATGTTTTTATTGCCTCGATTAAATTTTATCTAGTATTAAAAAAAAAGAAGCTTTTTAAAGAAAATTTAAATTCATCGGATGTAGTTAAACCCATGTCATATTTTGGAAATAATCAAATCACAATATAGCATCAGAGGGCGTGAATCTCCATGATAATGTGCGAATGTGACCAGACTCATCTATCTTACTAACTTTGTTTGTCTATCAGCCCACACACACACACACACACACACACACACACACACACACACACACCCTGCAGACTGCCAGTTTGGAGAGAGAGTGAACTCCAACTTTTCAAAGACCCGCAAAACCAGCTAAAACCTCACAAACTGTGGCGAAAACAAACACAGCTGTGCACTGTATGATCAGAAATTACAGAAATAAAAGAGATTTCTGAATAAATTGTCTTCTGTTGTGAATGTGATGTGCCACTGTGCATATATATATACTGAAGGGTACAGGTGATTTTGTGAATTCCGAGCGAGTCTGCGGATGTGGAGGCATATATAAGGAGGGGGAACGGAGGATTTTATGATATGGTCAAGAAGGAATTAAAATCTTTTTGTAGATAATGATCTAATGAAAAATGATTGATTGGGTATGATTGTTTTATTTAAATTTAGAGATAACTGGATTATTCAAGGTGACTTTGGTCAGAGGATGAAGGCGTACTCCACTAATTGGAGGCTTTATGCAATGGGCTTCTTGGCGCTGCAGAGCCCCAGAGAGAGGCTTCTCAGAATTAAATCTTCTAACAGCAGTCTTTTATTTATCCTCTTGTAGGGTGGGGAGAGAAAAACATGTTTACAATCTCCACTGCCGGCGCCCGTAGATGACACCCCATTCGAAACATTTTTGAGCCAAGTAAACAAAACATACAGTGTCGAACGAAACAATTCCTGGTAATAAATAATTAGTTTAATGCTGTGCTGTGGAAGGTAGAGCTGTCCTTGTGTTTGTCCAGGCACAGCTGGCTGCACCTCTTCGCCCTCATCTCTCAGTGTCCTGCTGCTTTGTCAAGGCACAAAAAGCAGAGGAGGACAAAATCAAAATAATGATGCTGTGTATGCCTAACAGCACCACCAGTCTCATCTTATACACACATGATGATAGATAACCTCAATTTAATACAAGGCTCCAATTTGTTGTTGTTGTTGTTGTTGTTTGCCGGACAAATGACAGCAACTTATAAAGTTTCATCAAAGTGACATGACTGTGGTCATCAATAGCGCGTGTGATGACCACACGTTGTAGTGCTTTGAGCTGGACTGCCCTTATTTACCCACAATGTTAACACACCCCCCATCTGTTTTTAAATAATGACCTCCGCCTTTAAGACGGAGAACCTGTCGACTGCTTAGTATCCTGCCCGGCAAAACACCTACGACTGATGAAGACTGAAATTACGGCTTTATAATTAAAAAGGTTCACTGTGGTTTTGTCCCGCAGCGAAACTGAAAGACAGAGCTGAGGAGACGGTTAGAAATAAATCAGGGAGCTGGAGGTCAGCGTGACCGGAGTGTAGTAGCACCTCCATGATAGATACCCCTTGTTAAGAATGGCTTAAATGAAGCAGAAAGATGTGTGCTGAAGATAATGACTGTTATTATGAAAGTGTTGAGTGAGCCAAGTTGGGAGATTGCACTTCATGTCAATGAGCTGAGAGAATTTGGAAAGACCTGTTTAACATTTGACTTCTTGGTGCAGAAAGTAGAAGCATGTGATTAGGAGAGTAACTGGAACCTCCCACATTCTCCCTCCTTCCCCTCGCTGTGCCCTGTAAGACTGTGCCATAATTAGGAAAGTGACAATATGTCCAATGCATTTGGTTTGGTTCTGTGGGTATGACTGAAGTTGAAACGATGCCGTGATAGTTTTAAGACTCAACAGCAAGTAAACACCAAGTTTCATCTCTTACCTTACAACGCTTCAACTTTAGGATTCAGCTTTGGCGAGGAGGTAGGTGTGTGTCTCTATGCAGGTTTCAAAGGCAGATATGCTAATGAGTTTGCATATTTTATGGCCACTTTGGCTACTATCCTCCAGTTCAACAACAAAATAAAAGTTTGTAGCGACTTTAACAATATGCCCGTGAAATGTGACTTATGTAAGTTATCCATCTCTCGCACGGTTCCGGCCCCCATATTGTAGGCAGTGTTAAGGTTTTATTGAATCTGAAGGCTGTGCAGCTGTGTGGACTCAGCTTGCACTGGTATAATCAGCATTCATTCATTTTCTCCGACTTCTCTGCAGTTTTGTCTCACCTGCGTTTTATCATTAAAAAGGACACATTCACTCTGTCTCTGCTGTTCTCAGTTTGCAGTCAATGACCCAGGAATGTCAACTCAGCTCTTTGATGTGGCATCAATGACAAGCCCGCTAACACACACACACACACACACACACACACACACACACACACATGCAAATACACACGTAACACAGCAAGAGCCACAGTCTGCCTGCTCTCCAGAGTGCCAGCTGTGCACAAACACTTTAACTTCTGCATCTGTCAGGAGTGGTGGAGGAAAATCTATGTTTTTCTAAAAAGGCTGTAGCGCTTCTATTGAGTTTCCTGTTTTCACTGTGAGATACCAGAGTTGTTCGAGTCTGTGTTTATTGATAGAGCAACAGAGATACCCATGCTTCCCTTTCAGCAGAACAAACATTTGCTGTAATTGATGCTGGCAGGACGAGATACTATTCAATAGGAAAGCATTGTTCTCTCTGATGGATTAAAGAAATGCTGTATGTCTGTGTTCAATTTAAATGGCCAAAGAAAGTAAATGCAATATAGAATAACTTTAGATGCCGATGTTGCCGACATTACATGTAACCTGTATTAGAAGCTATATGCGCTATATGAATCAGGTGCTGTACATCCAAAGGAATTAAGCAGAAACTGCTTGGCTCATCAAATGTATTAATGATATTTCAGCGATGGATGCTTTTTCTGTCTCCATTAGTCAAAGAAATGTAAAAATTGGTTGAGCATTTTTAAACTTACAACGATGGATGAACACTTAGCAGAATTTATAGCCTCCTCAGTCTTGACAGCCATAATGACTTATGCAAATTGGAGGTTAAGTGCTGAGATGAGACTGTTCAGCAAAAAGGATGCGTGCACGCCAAAAGATGGAAAGAGGAATAGATGAAAGGTGGGAGAGAAGGAAGGACGGAAGAATGATGTTCACACGCATGGTATTCGTCTCTATTTGTTGCTGTCAGACTGTATGTGGTATGCTGAACATGTGTTACCATGCAGCTTGATCAATACATCCTGCTCTGCGGATACCATAATATGCACATGAGAAGCTTCATTTGGAAGTTAAAGTGTTTCTGCACTGCTTATATCACTCAGCTTATGGACCGTGCATGTGAATGAGACTATATTGTGTAAGATGATATTATAGATAAAAAGAGTTGAATTTTGAAGTGAAATATTTTTGCTGAAATTCAATGTCGGGTCAAAATAAAGGTCGGTGACAGATAAAAGCTGGAGTGATGTTTGATTGCAGAGGACTTTACCGGAGCTATAATAATACTTGGAGCCCATTTGTTGGCTATTTCAGTTATTGTTTTCAGTGGGAATGGGCTTCTAGTTGTCACATAGAGGCATCTGAAAGGTAATGGTAGTGTTTTTACCCAAAATCTTTTTATCGTCCTTTGCTAAACTCCGCCATGGCATCAAGTGACTGTCCTAATCTTACCCAAGGCCTGATAAGCAGCCGTGAGCCGTCTGGTGAGTGGGGCTCATCAGCGCAGATTAATGTCCAGCTGTATTCCCTGCACCACGCCGCGAAAGGGATGAACAAAAAGGCAAGCAGAGAGAGAATGACATTGTAAAGAGGGAAAGATTGGCAGTTAAGGCCCGGAATATTGGGTGAAATATAGAGAAACAGGAGACGCATACAAAAAACATTTATCTTAGAAGAGAGAGGGATGAACAGATAAGGATGGTGAGAATAAAATGGCGAGTGACAACAGGTACAGGCAAGGGGTGCAACAGGAAAATATAAGAGGTCCCTGACTCTGAATTTATTACTGTGTTTTCTGTGCAGTGGGAGGTGAGCCAAGGTGAGCTCCAACATCACCTGACCCTTTTTCAGATTTGACTCCTGCAGAGATGGCCTCAGAGTCACCCCTAAAACACACATACACAAACACCTTGTCGAACATTAATAAAAAACATACCCCACAAACTCAGGTTCACTAGTGTAACAAGGGTCCAAAAGCCACGTAACAAGTTTATATCTTCATCACACGCCGGACGTGGAAAACAGGTGATATATAGCACCCCGAGGAAAAAGAATTCATTAAGTGTGTTTTTAAAAATGAACAACCAGTCATGTGATTAATCATATTCCTATTAAGTGACAGCTCATGTGCATGTAATAGGACGGCAGGGATTTTGCTCTGTAATTACTCTTTTATTGCAAAAATCTACAAGTGCAAAGAGCAATTATACAGGTTGCAACATAAACTTTGTTACAGTATATCACTATTTAAGCCAAACCATATAACAACACATTATCATCACATTTGTTTATTTAAAGATTGGGCATTGAATGAATATTCAGAGTGATACATCTTTCCTGAAACTATGTAAATAATCCAAGAAAACATCTAAGTTTAAGACATAGTACTTCATAACTACTAGGACATAGTCTGATTATGTGATTACTCTGAATCTGATTTTTGGTATTAGAATTACAAAAGATACAACCAAATACAGTTTGATATAGCACATCCCCATTTCCAAAAAAAAAGTTGGATTGCTTTGTAAAATGTAAATAAAAACAGAATGCAATGCTTTGCAAATCTCATAAACCCGTGTTTTGTTCACAATAGCCTCTAAATAGTTGGACACCCATACCACCACAGATGCAGGCTTTTGCACTGAGTACTGGTATTAGGCTGGATAGTTCCTCTCCTCTTTAGTCCAGAGGATGCACTGTCCATGGTTTCCATAAATATCTGTCTGGTGGCAGAAAAGTTTTCCACTGTACCCGAATCCATTTTAACCCATAAATAACCAAACATCCACTGGCAACCACAACTATCAACTGATCTAATATATTTAATACCTGTTGATCCACTAATCCTATCAATACATGTAAATAATTGGTGTAAACATATTTTCATGAATATCTAAATTAAATATAGGAAATTAAATATAAGAAAATACATGATTTTCAGTGAAAAATGGAAAATACAGAGGATAATATAAATAATAAAGGGTGATAAATTACTTAAGAAAGGGTTTTTTTTGGGGGGGGTGTCAGTGTTTAGCACTGTCACCTCACAGCAAGAAGAAGGTGCACTAGTAGGTTAATTGGTTAATCTAAATTGCCTATAGGTGTGAATATGAGCATCTCTATATATCCAGGTTGTTATTGAAAATGAGAATCAATTCTCAACTAACTTACCTGGTTAAATAAATAAAATTAAATACATGATTGCTTGAATAAAACATTCTTTCACTTTAAACTTTTAATATGCTTTCTATGTTCTATTATGAACCAAATATGGGTTTATGAGATTCACAGCTCACTACATTCTGCTCTTATGATAATTTTACTCACTTTTTTGGATATGTAATCATTTTTGAAAAACCAAACCTATATCATCGAATATGCCGTAAAAGACTCTGCTGTACTTAGAACAGACTTACAGAGGTTCTTAATGATTATCTGTTTATCACTACACTCACTCATTTCCTCTTACTCTAAGTAATTTGATCCACTGACAAAACAACAGGAATGCACAACAGATTCCAATCAAACAATCTCCACCCACACACTCAGCTGAAGATGACTTTTTCCACAGCTATTCTAATAGAGCTGGATCCAGAGCCAGTGATTATTAACAGCTTAAACATGACAGTTTTCTTTGGGAGTTGTGATGCTACAATACACTACCATAGCGGTTGCTAAGTAACTGGTGCAGCGAGTGATCTTTTTAATAATTGCTTTAATATTAGAGGAGGTTTTATTATTGGCAGCAAACGCATCTTAATTTAAAAGTGGTGGCATAGCCTGTCGAGTATGATGTCAAGTGTGTCATTTTGGGTGCAGCGATGAGAGAAATACCAACCTATAATAAGCCTTACATGCAGATATTGAGAGTTGCTTATCAAAAAAAGCTTAGTGTAACAGGGTAAACTACAGGAAAACCTTTCATATATTGTGGTCTATCTGCAAATGCAAAACAATATTAACAATACTGTTTGACATTTAAAGAGGCTATATGTAATTTTTCTACTTTCAAACATTAAGAAAACTGCCTTAAACGTATCATTAGAGTGTTTAAAATAAAGAGCTCTGGAGATATGCCATGATTCCATTATGTTTGGATTGTCTAGATAGGAAGTGAATATATTTCTATATACTGTATATCCCACAAACCAGCGGATTTATATGATCACTAGGGGGAGTAGTGAGTTACTCGAATTACTCTGTAATGTAAACTACTAGCTGATGCAGGACATGATGACTGTAAGACACAGTATTAATTTTACTGACTGCCTGTGACTTTTAGTTTGAAGAAGAGACCTTGATAATACCGTCATACAGATGTGTGTAAACAATGAGCTTTATACTTTATTCACCGAGTAATACAGTCTGTGGATAGGTTTGGACAGTCCTGAGTGAGAGTTTGGAATGTCAGTATTACATATGATTCCTTTCTACAAAGCAATTACATTTTATGCTTTTGTATTGGTATTTAAGTAGTCATCAAAAAATAAATTACTTTATTATTATTATTATTATTATTATTATTATTATTATTATTATTATTATTATTAATAACCCCTGAAAAAGAGATTTTTAATCTTAATGAGCTTTTTTCCTGGTTAAATAAAGGTTAAATTAAAAAAAAAGTAAAATCACAAATGGACTGTATCTTATTTGTACGTTGCCTTGGACACCTGCTACTTCTAAAAACATATAAATGTAAATGATGTAGACACAACTTCACAGGCAGAATACTTATACTAGTTGCCATTTTTAATTATCATTGCCTTCTGGCTTTTGGAGTAAAAAATAGACACTAAATTTCATGTCCTGGACACCCACACAGGTGTTTTCAGCTAATCTGCTGATGAGTCCTCTGCTTAGGTTGAAGCTGGGTGGAGTTTTTCTGGGTTCAGGCAAGTGCTATTTTGGTGGAAGAAATTACTCATGGATGCAGCTCATTTAGGTTTACCACTGCCAAGGCCGTAGAAGCAAGCGTTCTGACTCGTTGACACGCGTCCTAGCTTAGCGGTACACCTAAAAGGGAGCAGAGCCATCATCATCGTCGCTACTAATAAAACCTGTGCTCTTCTGTTCTGCATGTCAGTATGTCTGCTGCACTTAGAGAGAGTGACACAAATGTCAGAGCACAGGTTTAATCAGGCAGAGTCGCTGAAAAATCCTGTAGAGTTGGAGTTACGCAGTTCATAAAGAGTTACTGAGTTGACTAAGGTTGTCTCATAAATGTAGCTAGAGCTGCGTTCATGTTTTTTTCAAGGCATCAGGAATAAGACAGGCTGTATTTTCATTTAACTGTACTTAGTGATGATATGTATTCACACTTGGATGAAACACTATACAAGCTGTAATATCCGGCGAATCGTGATGATTAATTTCTGTAACCAGCGCCGATTTCTCTTGTCAACATGCCCTGAAGCAAGCAATTTTAAGAAACAGTCATGACACCGTGCAGATGTATCACCTCTGCTGTGGTTTTACTCTCAGGACACTTGCTTAAATGTCAGGTTCTCGTACCGGCTTTATCTTCAGCAATATAATATCACGACACGCTGCTACCCCCTGGTTCGCTTTCTTGCACCTTTGACATGTCTGGTTGAGTCTAGTGGTTTACATTCTGGTCTTCTCCCACAGTACTGTTCAGTCTCACTTCTGCCAGTTAGTTAATTGTAGTTAATTAAGTTGACATCTGAGATTACAGTGTGAAATGACACTATTATAAACTCTCCGGCTCTGGACCCTGAGGAGCAGGATCCAAGGTTACTGCGCCAATCTTCTTTAAATTCACTGTACATCATATCATCAAAACTAATAAAGTGAGGTGAGTCTTCACACTGTCCTTTAAAAAACCTAATCGCAATAATGAAATGTCACCTGATGTGTGAGTTTGCAATATATTTCCCCTGAGATCTGAAGTACATGCTTATGTATGCATGTTTATATGCCATGTACTCACACACTCACCTCTCGACAACTGCTGAAGCCTAAATTTTGCCGTTTATCTGCAGCCTGGGGCGGGTTCGGTGATAAATCACTGCCTCTGACAAATATCTTGGGGTTTCCATGCAAGCTCATGAACTTCAACCTAAGAAAATGAGTGTGTGAGTGAGATATTTGAGAGCTGAGACTATTTTTCTGCAACATCAGAGGTGGCTGGACACCAAGAACGGAGTCAAAACTATTTGGTGATCCCAACTTTTCAGAGAGCTAAAAAAAAAAAAGTCTAACGTTAGATAGCAAATATATATCCTCTAAGAAAGTTAAACTGAAAAGTGCAAGACAATTTTCACCCTCAGTGGTCTGGTTTAAGACAAGACGAAGTGCTGTTTAAATTGTTGAGACAGTTGCAATTTTATGGTATTTTATTATTTGGATGGAACATGTTGTACCAGGGGTGTCACAGCAGCACTATGCAAATATTTGCATAATAATTGTAGAGATTAATAAAAACATACCTCTGTGTTGTAGTCATCATATAAAAATGCAAAATACTGCACTTTAAAACACTACAAGACAAAGAGCTTCCCTTATCAAGGCCTTGACTCTCTTTTTTTCTCCACTAGCCTGTACTTAGTTAGAGAATGTACGCAGCTATTTGTCTCACTGGTGCTCACAGGAACATCCTTTATGTTGAATCGGCTTCATTGTGCTCGTATAATGCAATTGTTGTTGCTCTTTCCGAACCTTTTCAGAGCATGTTCTGAAAGTTTTACTGCTCGAAAAAGCAGAATGCGACCAATTAATATTTATTCGCGTCTTAAATCTGCAGTTTTGCATCAAGAGTATTTGTCAAACCGTGCATCTCTTCAAAATACACATAAAAGTCTGGAGTTGCATGGCAGCGAGGAAAATTGTTCCACCTGACTCTGCATGCCATGAGCCAGAAGTCGTCTCATTTGTTGATTTGAGTCACAACACCAGGAGGTTGACTCTCCCTCCTTTCCTACTGCTAAACACTGTTATTCCCTCTATGTTCGTCTTATCAGATTTTGCTCCCGTTGCCATAAACAGGACTAGAGCACAAGCACCTGAGTGTAAATGACTGGCAAAAGCCGACGCATTTCAGAATATAAAATACGACAACTTTGGAAAAATGTCTGGAGTTTGACAAGTTGTAAAATGACAGTGTTGGATCCACTTCTGTTGACAGCTTATTTAAACACTGCCACGGATGCACCGCTGACAGAGGAGGAACCTAACACAAGGAACGTTCGACTTTCTACTTGTTATCAACATTTTAAAATAGATTTGACTAAATATTACCCTCATTTACTGCTCGGTGTGCGACGCTAGGGGCGGTGGCTCCGTGGTAATAGTACCGGCTCAAACCTGAACAGAACTACTCTGACCCTCTGTGAATTGGTTCTAGTGAAGCATAAAGCTCAGCGAGTACAGGCATCTAATTATGCATTCTTCAGAGTGGAGACGAGGGGAGATACGCGCACAGTGATATCCAAATAATATGCCACTCAAACACCTGAAATTTGGACCACCCCAGCGGCCTATTTAATCGTCTAGTTTAAAATTCTGCTCTACTCGGTGGCAGGGGAAAAGAGGGCAACAGACAGCTGAAACTATAAATATTCCTCCACTTCCAAACTGACAAAAATGGGTGGAAATTGCACTGTGAGTTTTAATGAAGAATCAAAGATTCACGACCCACTTGAGAGGGAATGAAAAATACCAAGGGTTTCATGTTTGCAATTAGGTCTAATCATCATTTATGCCTCGATGCATAATGTGGAATAATATTTGGGCAAGATTCAAGAGCATGCACTGTGTTTTATATGCCCCTAAAGTAGCTCGCTGGTGTTGGGATACCGCAATATATTCTGGCAGTTGAATTTGATTTATGAACTCATGTCATTAATAGTTGTAGCTCATGTCCACACAACTCATGCCAACCAATTTCCTCTACTAACATATATTTTATAGTCCCAGATAAACTTTACAGCCAAGTATCTTATTGACTAGTAATTAATAAATACTTCCTGAAGAATAGACATATTTTATCTGCCAGTGTATTTGTGTAGATGTACAATCTGAATGCTAAAAAGCTGAAGGGCACAGGACTAGGCTAATACTAGCAAATATGTGGGTCATTCTCAGGTTAATCTGGTGGAGATATTTTACCAGGCGAGTCTCAGTCCTTAAAATTTTTATGAAAAAAATTCTTAATAATACATTTTTCCTCCTGTTTCTCTGGTTGCTGTGTGTACTAAAATAAAACGATGGCGCCAAATTTGATAAAATAGTTTCAACCATATATACAGTATATGTTATGTGTTTTGAAAAAAATACTGATTTCTGTACCTAAATAATGTTAAAACTATACCAATTTTGACAGTTCCACCTCCCAACATGCATAAGTGTCCTCATTCAAGTGAGGAAGCAAGCGAAGGGAGGTGTGCATGTGAGAGAGGAGATGATAACAGGGAGACTCAACCTTGGTGTGGTCCTGAGAGAGATAATTGCTGAGGCCAGAGATGGAGACTAGGCGACTAATGAGGCAAGTCACTAATTAGCCACTAGTGTCACTGGCCTTTCTACTTGCACATGCGAGAGCATGTGTGTAGGACTGCTGTGTGTAGGAATGATATAAAGACAGAGGACGAGAGAAACAGCCTTGCAAATGTCATTTTGGCAGGTATGGCAGCACCACTAATTTAACAAAGTCCAATCTGAAGCTTTATGGCAGCTGCATCCATTCAAAAACAGGATAAAAATTGAGTAGAAGTGCTTCTATTACAGTTTATAGCAAAGCAGGGAATAGCTGGGTAAATTCTTCAGCATGTCTCACATTCTGTCACAGGCCTCCATTGCTCCCATAAGAGCTATTCATTTATTGCAGGTTAGAGGCAGGTTGCAGGAAGTTGGCCTACATCCAGTACCAGCATGTACATACTGTAACTCAAGTACTGTAATTGCAGTTTATGGGTTGGCGTTCCATTTGGTGGCATTTTTCTCAAACCTTAGCCATCTCTACCGGTCATATGTTTTGAGGAGGAGATGTTCTTCAGCTTTCCTCTCCAGTAATGTTTCCTGCTGCCAGGTTCAGGTGTTTAGAATCCCCAACCTGTTCAGCTGCCCCTCAGCCGGAGCTACTTGTCCTCCAGGCACTCTTGAGGAAGCCTTTTAGACCTATTGACCCCATGCCTCTTAAGCTGTTGGTCGGTGAAGACAGTGCTATCCACTGTTGCTTCAACATCAGCGAAGTGGCAGAGTGACCTCTCTGGTCTCCTGGGTCATCATCCAAACTGCAGGCTCAGATGGTGCAGCCGTGCTGTTAGCCCTTTGGAGCTCCTTATGGTCCACTTCAGCTCTTTTTACCTTCCCCCCATTGGGAAAAATGTGTGCAAGCATTTAGGAGATGGTTATGTGACTGCTGAGCTGTAGAAAGGATCCATGTCCTGCTGTTAGCAGTCATATGATGGCTCAGTTGAGCACAGCAGTGAAGTGTCTGAATATCACACTTGTGGCATTTTGAGCTGTAGTGTTAGCTTCAGATTTGGTTTGTTACACAGGCCTGACTATGTATTCTTCATGTCACTGGTAATAGGTCTACTCAAGCCCTGTTGTCTTGTTCTCAGTTTCGGGGCATTCTCAATGGGACCTTATGTGTTAGTGAGGGAAACTAGCTTATCTGTGGAGACCTTCAGACAAGGCTATTTTCCCCCTTCAATTCCTTATCTAGAGGGCAGAAGAGGGGATGAGACTTTATTATAATTGCTATGGAACAGATAATTGGAGTGCTGCCAATCTAATTGCTTCCCATGTCTGCAAGGCCATCAGTCAGTCATTGGAAAGGCTTTCAGAAGAACTGAGTGGTGTGAATGTAGCTCAACCTTTGTGTGGCTCCAAGGTTTGTCTATAACATTAGCTGCAAATAGAATAATCCTGCAACAATCCACTCCAAGGCTATAGACCTTCTCGGATGTACAGAGGCTTTACATAACCTTTCCCTATTATCCTTTAAAAAATCAAACACAAATAACACTTATCCTTCACATATTAAATAATGTAATTATACTTCATACCCCCTATTTGACAATCTGCAGAAAAATTTGCTACTTTGATCAGAAATTGAACCCTGGTCTTCTGTGTTACAATCCAAAGCGTTACCTAATGAGCTAACTCCATTGGCCCAAATATTGACTTATTTGCTATCTGATTGTCTTGCTACTTTTCCCAATGTGACGTTTACATCTAAGGTTCAGGGTTAATTAAGATTACAATGTATATTGTGTTGTGAAATACGACCATAAAGCACAGTATGTTCTGTAAAAAAAGCAGCAGGAATATGACAATTCGGAGAAAGATATCGTGTGTGTGTGT
>JAPQRQ010000014.1:20416223-20488385 GCA_037367365.1 Apogon talboti | reverse complement strand
TATATATATATGGTTTATATATATATATGGTTTGCAGTCTTAAATACCAACAGAATTACCATTAAAGTAAGTGGTCTTCAGCAGTGTGCAAAGCTTATATGGTTCATACTTTGCTCTCCAACAAATATTTTTTCCTGTACTTCTTCATTAATACAGTTTATATAAGTGCTACTTTAAATATTTCAATGTATTTGTACATTTGATATATTTTCGTATTTCATACTACTGATATGTTATAGTATCTTATCTTATTCTAAACTGAAGCCAATATGGAGAAGCAGACATGAAAAATTAAGTACACTCCAATGGTGTAATACGTTGCAGAACCACCTTTAGCAGTTCTTGTTCATGAAGTAATGATTCTATGACTTTATCAGTTAATGTGATTGTTTCACTCACTGCTTAAATTTGTCAAGGTTCATTTATGCTCAGTTCTCTCAAGGTCCTACCACATCATCTCAGAGCAAGATCTGGACTTTGCCATTCCAATACCTGGAGTCTTTTGTGTTCTGGTTAACCACAACTGAACAATGACCACACTGATGCTGCTCATTATGTGCAATATAATAACAGTACAACAGAACTATACAATCTACTACACAATATTAAGTGCAATTACTGTAATATAATGTGCAATACTACATACAATGTGCAAAAATCTGTTTACATTTTAGTAATTTCTCCTCTTCCATGCTGAAATCATCACTCTTCTACCACTATACTGGACAGTTGGTATGAGGTGGCGATACTGAGATGAAGGCAGAGGAAGGAAAGAAGCAAAACTGTGCTGTTGATGAATAAATCTGGAAAACATGTTGAAGAAAGTGGAGGAACACAGGGTGCCAACGGCAATGTCTAAGCAAAAGATAACCGAGATGCAGAATAAAAATGCAGATATCAAGAAGAATATAGCACTAGTTAATTTTATTTCCACTTTAATATGAATGCCTTGGTAGAAAAATGTTTTCAGAAAATAAACTTTTTAACTATTAAAAATGCAGAACTGCAAAGTGACCTCACTGGGAGTGAAGGAGTGACTTTACAACTATGTGGTCAATAACTATCTTAAGTTAAAGCAAGTTCATGTTAGGGAATAGTTCTGAATCCAGAACTAATATCCACTGCAATTCACAGGAATATAGACACATTTCTTATTACATTACTGTCAATACATATCATTTGGATGTAAACTCTCCAACAGTTTCCACAGATTTGGTGTAAAGGTATTTTGTTTTCATGGCTTTCGCGCTCATTTACATATTTTTAGTCAAATACTGATTTATTTATGGATTCAACAACATCATTATAACAACTACTGTATATTAACAACTATATTTCTCTCAAGACCGTGCCTTTGGTTCATTATGGTAACTTAACTGTACTGAACTGGTCAAATGAAGATAAGATTGTGGTTTTTCCTCTTTACATTTTCGGTGCTGTCAGCAGAACTGTCAGCTGTTGGACTCAGAGTGACAGCCAATGAGAAAGACTTGGACCTTCAGACAGGACTGATAGGTACCACTGAGACTGAAGTACAGCTCCAGATGAAAAAAGGAGACAACCTGGAGAAAGCAACAACAGGTGGGAGACGGACTGAACCCATGTCACAGCACAGTGTTTACTGTGTTTCAGTGTTTGGTGAAGTTTCATGTTAATATCAGAATTTGAAGTTTATTTGATTCACAAAGTGCCAGTTCTTCAACCCCCCCTAACTTCACAGGGTATTTCTTTTACATTTTGAAATCTGTAAATCAGTTGAATAATGTTAGTGATAAAACCAAATGATGTTGTAAACATCAATGACTGATCATTATAAGGAAAAATACATTGTGAATTTTATATACATGTTCAGGAACAATATTTTTACCTTATGTTCTGACAAAGTGTCTCATTGTTACAAACTTTAGTTGTACTGAATGTGTACTGATGTTCAGGTATTTATTGTTGCAAGGTCAAGTTTTACTGAACATCATTTCTAAGTGACATGGCTGTGGAAAACACATGGTTTATAAGTCACAGTGATTTTACTGATAAAATTCCACTTTGTTTACAGGAAAGATTGTGTTCACTCTCACTTTGACTGGGTCTGTGGGACCACTGAACACAGAAACACTACTGAAGTACAATAACATATTCAACAACAAAGGCAATGCTTACCATCCTACATCAGGTAAACCCTTCACCTTACTACTTTAATAGTTGGACAGTTAATTTTTTTTCTTTTCCAGGGAAGTTCAGTGCACTGGTCATGGGAGTCTACTACTTCAGATTCACTGCTTTTCATCATAAAAACAAGAAATTCTCAGTCTTTACCATAAAAACCAAAGAATAGTTTATAATGTTGAACATGTCAATAGTGCATACTCTCTCTTTACTTAAATGTGGGAGATCTAGTGTACGTGGCTTTAGTCCTTATGACAGTGAAGACACTCTTCTTACTTTTCAGTATTAGAATGACTGCTACTTGTCTTGTGAAGTTTATTCTCAGCTAAATTATCTACAGCTATCCTAGAGATTTCTCAAAAAAACAGGTTAATTTAAAGACCATCCTTGTACTGTTTATCTTAATAAGACAACAAAAAAAATTAAGTAGATTGGTGCATCTATATTTTCTTTGGTTGAGATCAATCCTAGATTGCCTTTAGATGTCTGCATGGAAAAAAAAATACTGTTGTAAACATAGCATATCAAAGACGAGCTCAGTGAGATTAAATGATAGAGGAGTTCTGTGTTGTGCAATGCATTTGATTTATTTTTACTGTAAATGAGGGGAATGAAAAAATATGTTAACAGAACAGAACAGTAACAGAAAAACAGAAATTGATTCAGTTGTGTCACATTTGCTCAGCACACATTAAAATGCACAGAATATAGTGTTGTTCTGTAGTTCTGTTCACATATCAGAGTATACAATCCATTGTTAACCTCTGATTGTAACTTTAAACAATCAAGGGTTAAGTTACAGACTCTGTTACAGCCTTGGAAACATGAAAGATCAGAATCACACACATTAAAAGGAAGGATATTTTGCTTTTTAAATGGAATTATACATGTTAAAACATTTCCCTGTGGTCTACATAAACTGTAAATGCCATGCTTGGGTTTGAATTCTTCATTAATTAAACTCCACGGGCCCATTTTCACTATTTTTGAGTAATGACACGAGAAAGGTCGTTTTGAGCGCTGGCCCTTTAAATGCAAATGAGCCACTTCACACCCCACCCCCTCCAGGTTGTTGACAGTGCTGCGCTGTCCCGTTCAGCCATTTTTGTAGTTTTCAAGATACGGTACGCTGATCTAACGACACCAAAAGTTTTTGGAAATTTTAATTTATAAAGATTTGTAATTAATAATGGCAACAACGGCAAACTTTAGCCTTCAGCCTTACGGGTATAAGCCAGAAAGTTTCAATCTTACATCTACGGGCTCAATGCTATCGCCATCAGAAGCGCTGTCAGAAGGCTAATAGCTGTCATTAAAACAACGCTCGCCGTCTATAATACAATTCACAGTCATTTTAGCGTTAATTGTAACTTACCACTTTCTTGGCTCCACCATTGCTGTAGACAGTTGGAACTGACCCCTCGATGATTAAATGCAGGTTTAAGACAAATCCCTCTGTGTTTTACTAAAACAGTCGTCTTCAAAGTGGTTTGTTGGTGATTTTCCCATAGTTGTAGGTATATTCCCACGAAAAATAAAATTCACCAGGCTCTTCTTACGTGTTCAGAGGCTGCAGGTCAATGTAGTGACCTGTGTTCGTTAATACAACCACCTGCTGCTGACGGAAGTCTTGACCTTATATGTGCATATGTGTAGACATCCACTCGATTTTTGCCAAAATTAATACAAAGATAGCTTTGCAGCACCTGGAGGGTTCAAATTCAAACTTTTTGAACTATTATGGTTCCCAAATACACAAGTAAATGTACCAAAGGCCAAAGCAAAATATGACCCCTTTAAGAATAACATTTAACTGTGGTGTGTCTCTAATTGTATTTTACCTTTCTAGTTTTATTGTTGAGTTGTGACTGATTTGGTTAAAGAAGTTAAAATGTGTTTTGAAATATTCTATTTTTAACATCTGTTTCAAGGATTATAGATAAAAAGTAGTGAAATAACTTAAACTTCAGTTAACTTAGATATGTTTATATGTGAATGATTATTTATTATGGTATTGAAAACAGAAAAAACACCACATGCATATCACTGTTAGAATAAACTGTGTCAAGTTGCATTTATAGCTCTAATTGATAGATTTGTTGTTTCATTTAACTTTTTACAAAATAGCCAGTACCAATACACTCACAATGTGTTCTACTATAGAATAACAGAGAATATGAGTTCAGTGCCTTTAAGGATGGGGATACACAACCCCTCCTATTGTGGAGAAGACCCCACAGGTTACAAGTATCAAAAGCAGACAAATGTTGAGACTAAAATAAGAGAGAAGTGAAATACTGCTGATAAAGGAACACATTGAGGAACCATAAATGCATGATCTCAAAGTTAATTAATGGGTTGTACAAAGGTCTTTGTAGGCCTATGGGACGCAGAGATCTCAAATAAAGGATTTTTCCACTTTGCATAGATTTTCTGCTGCCACCTGTTGCTTTCCTAGCTATTGCCTCCCAGTGTTTTACTGTGCATGTATGGGGACGGTGTGTCCTGATGACATGCACTTATTTCTCAAATGTGAAACTGTGGTCTTGCAAGCAATGAGGGTTTTAGGGGCTCAGACGTTGCTGCTGTTCTTCCTCTCATCAGGAACGGCTAAGATAACTGATCCATCAATCGCAGCCATCTGGAATGAGCTGAGAATCCTCAGAGACATGGTGCAAAACCTGGATGACTTAGTTATAGAACAGAGGGTAGAACTGAGGAACCTGTTGAAAGAGGTGGAGCTGGTGATGTCCAAGGAAAAGATGACTGAACTGGAAAAGGAAAATGTGGGTATGACGCAGAATTTATCAGTGACTATTTTATGTCCAGTTTCCAAAATGAATTCAGTTAATTGATAATTATAGTTATTAATTCAGCTGAAGTTGGACAACAACCTAAGTATACAGCTCATTGTTCACATACATTTCTATTATGGTATCATCAAGTCTTCTTCAGAACTGTCACAGTTTAGCCTCAACTGTGTAAACGGTGAACCTAATTAAGATAATAAATCACTTAACACAGATAATAACTTCACATAACTTTATATGTAAAAGTTTTATAAGGTGACACTAGACGTTCACATGCATATCTGTATAAAGAGCTCTTTATTCTTAACACTATAATGACAATATTCAGTCATTTTTTGATATGTGAAAGTAGAAATATTACATATATTCACTGTATAAAAGCATGATAAGATAGAAATTCATTCATTTGTTTTACAATTGCTCAGTACCCGTTGAATACACTGAAAGTAATATGGTCATGTCGTTCTGTTCTCATATCAGAGCACGCAATACATTATTAGCTTGATAACATTACTTTAAAGGGTGAGGGAAGTAAATTGTTAACTCTGCCTGTTACAACCTTGGAAAGATGAAAGAGCAGAGTCATACACCATCATGTTGGATATAGACTTTTTGTGTTTCTGAATTAAATATGTTTCATTCAGTAACTTTTGAGTGTGGTGTGGTTTCTGTCTCATTGTCTTTTACTTTGCTGGTTTGATTTTGGAGTTGTATAGAAAGGGAAAGTGGTTGTTAAAAAGTGTTTTAAAGTATTCTCAGTGTCTTAAAAATCAACTTCTCTTTTTCATATTTTTTAAGATGTTATTTATTCTGTGTTAAAAACAGAAGTAAAAAACTGAGTCATATATTTTTCGTGTGTTGCGCCAAAAACAGAGTGCAGGAAAACCACAAATCACCATAACACAATCTTGACATACTGTAGGTCACTGCATTTGCTGATAGTTTACATTAACCCTTTATAGGGCACTCATAGAAATACTCTGAAATTCATTCATTTCAACCTTAGTGTGTTATTGGAGGACATAACAAGGGTTAGGGTTAGAAGATTACTTTTGTGATGTTTGTCAACATTTTTTATTGTTATGTAGAAAATCAAGGTCAATGAAGTTACCATATTTGGTTCCTTACCCATAAGTGGCAAAAAAAAAAAGCAAAGAAGTAAATATAAAAAATACAAGAAAATCACATAAAGTGAAAGGAACATTTATTTTAGAACATTAGAACATCACTTTTAGAACATTAGACCAACATAATTATTGACACAGACCCCTGTCAACATCCACATTATTCCTTTGAACATCATTACTTACATTAGTACCTTTACTTCACGGTACCTAACAAAGCAGTTACACTCACTGTTCACGTAGAGGTGGACCTTACAGACCCTGTAGACCACAATGGACCTGAGATTGTTGCCTCACTGTCCTCACTGTAACTGTTGTTGTCACTGTCTTGTAATGTGTGCAGAAATGACCAAAAATAGTCACTTGCCCAATAAAGAGTTAAAACTATGTTAGCGTATCTCCGTTTTTAGATGGAAAACCAGAGGGTTAAATATCAGCGTTAGATTTGACAGTGTCATGTTGTATTTGTACCTATAACTGATATGTTCTGTTTTTTGGACAGGAACAAAAGGACACTGAAACCCTTTCATATAAAAGATTTCGTTCTTCACAGAACTACTTACACGAGTTGACACAGCTTGTTTCCATTTCGTTATTTTCTTGGCATAGATTTTTGTGCTGCCACCTGTTGCTTTCCCTGCCTTTGGCTTCCAGTTCTGTATTGCACATATATAGCGACAGTGTGTCCCGATGACATGCACTCATTTCTCACATGTGAAGCCTGTGATCTTTGACAATGAGGGTTTTAGGGGTTCAGATGTTGCTGCTGTTCTTCCTGTCATCAGGGACGACTCAGATAACAGATCCATCCATCGCAGCCATCTGGAATGAGCTGAGAATACTCAGAGACACGATGCAAAGCCTGGATGAATTAGTTATAGAACAGAGGGTAGAACTGAGGAACCTGAGGACCAGACTGGATGACACTGAAATGATGGTAAAAGAAGAAAGAGACATAGTTCGACTGTTGACAAGTGAACTGGAGAACATGTCAATGAAAGTGGAGGAACAAAGCATGGAGTTGGTGATGTCCAAAGAAAAGATGAGCAAACTGGAAAAGGAAAATGCAGGTATTGAGCAGCATATGCAGTAAGACTGAATGATATAAGACCAATTAAAAGGCTTCTAAATGGGGAGAGAAGGAGTAAGGTTAAATACTAAGTATGTTAATTAAAAGCAAGGTCACGAGATAGAACGATGATTCATCATAACATCACAATCTCTCAAAATACTCATCAAACAGATGATGCACGTCAGTACTAAAGGACTGAGTTACTTTGTGAGTTCAGAAATAATATTCACAGTAATTCACAGGAATACGGACACATTTCTTGCTTCATAGCTGTCAGCGCTGCTGTGAAATAAAAATCATTTGGATGTAAAATCTACAACAGCTTCCAAAAAATTCAAAGCAGTTTGTTTTGGAGGTATTTAGTTTTCATGGCTTTCATGCTTGTTTACAGTATTTTCTTCACTGATGTAAGTTTCATCTGATTCCAGCATATCATAAATCTTTTAAAAAATGTTTTTTAGTCTTTTTGACTATTTTCATTTGCTTGGTCACAATGCCATTTACAATAGGTTTAAACTTGTCGGATGAATGAACATCCTGTGGTTTTTCCTCTTTATATTTTCAGTGCTGTCAGCAGAACTGTCAGCTGTTGGACTCAGAGTGACAGCCAATGAGAAACACCTGGACCTTCAGACAGGACTGATAGGTACCACTGAGACTGAAGTACAGCTCCAGAAGATAAAAGTAGACAACCTGGAGAAAGCAACAACAGGTGGGAGACGGACTGAACCCAGGTCACACTTCAAAAAACGGATATCTGACTTAGATAAACTGACTTGAATTTGGAATATTTATCTTGAAAGATATTTTTTTTTAGATTTATTTACTTACTGAGACTTAATATTGTTAAAATTATTTGACTTGTTCCAAGAATTTTCATCTTGAACTACCCCACTTAGATATTACAACAAATTTTAAGCAGTATTTATAACAAAACAAGCTACATTGTTGAGGGATGAGTATGGAGGACTTTTAGTACTTTTTTATGCAGTTTATCCAATACATATCTATTGAGTCATTACATCTTTATAAGACCATATATATATATGGCATATACACCCTGTACACACGACAAAAAAATCCGCAAAAGTTAATACTGTTTCAGCCTTTTGTCCACTTGACACTGGTGTTGTCGGTGCCCTGAAATGGTATTTTTGGAGAATGGGTCAGAGAACAGAAAAATCTCACAACTTTGGCCTTGCATTGCCATATCAGCAGCAGGGTGACAGGTTACCAGTCTACACATGATATAATGAGGGCACTGATTGGCAATAGCCACTTTAATTAAAACACCAATTAAAACACTATTTGCCTGTTGGACTAGCTAGTTTCCTAGCTAGTCCAACCCCACAGGGCTGGTACTGACCTGGTCTTTGTCATGTTGCTCCTTGGATCCTTGGTGGAAATTGAGAAATTCGCAAGTTGAAATCGATGGGAAATTCAATGAACGCAAGTTTTGTTTTGCAAGTTTGGTTTTAGATTTTGTTGGTTTGGTTTTTAGAGTTTGTTAGTTTTTGTTTGGACAGACACACATAGACTCTGACCTGAGGATGTCTTCTCCGGGAACCCTGGTCTCCCGGTGGAAAGGCGACGTTTTAGACCACTGGACCATCTTCAGCGCTGATGGAAACGCAGACCAGGCGTCAGTTCAACATCCAGCTGAGACAAAAAAGACTCAAACAGGAAACTAACTTGTGGCATATTATAGTATGATAAAGTATTTCACCATACTATACTATGACCAAAATTTTCCACAGACTATAGTATGACCATACTATACATTATGACTTCTTAATCCAAGCACTTCTTAATTCAAGGGGCAGCTGTGGCTTATTTGGGAGAGTGGGTTGTTTGATGATCAAAGGGTTGATTGTTCAAAACCTGTCTCAGCCAGTCCACATGTTAAAGTGTTCTTGCAAGACATAACTCATTTTTAGTGAAATGAGATGAATTGTTCATGAATCACTGAGTCTATTGAAGTGCTGAATAAGACTAGATACCCCTACCATAAGAAGACAGAACAGAAGTCACATTAGATCATGAACAAACAAGGTGAATGTAGCCATCTGAATTCAACTACCTTTGTAACGTTCAAAATGTTAAAGTTTAATTGCAAGGAAGCACACTAATAAAATTTAATTAAACACACAGAGCACAAAGTTGTTTTAAGCAACATAAGATAGATAGATAGATAGATAGATAGATAGATAGATAGATAGATAGATAGATAGATAGATAGATAGATAGATAGATAGATAAAACGTCAAAAGCATACACAAGGTATACAGTGGAAAATCTTTATTAAGTTTTGTAATTTTCTAATTACATTATTCATAGATGGACAGAAAGAGCGATATTAAGGGTTAGACCTATTGAATTAAGGATTATTGCTTAAAATAAGTAGAAAACATTGGTTGCATATGTGCCAAAATATGGTTTTTCTACCTGTCAAGTGGTATAGTGGGTTAAGCAGATGTCTAATAATCAGGAACCAGAGGTTCAAAACCCAGGCCTCCCATGTCACCTCTTTTAATTGGTGAATCAAATCGCAACAGTGCAGTGTGTCCTGATGACATGCACTCATTTCTCAGGTTATGGCTTAAAATAAGAGGAAAACATTGGTTGCATATGTGATTCCCACCTGTCAAGTGGTGTGGTGGCTTGAGCAGATGCCTGGCAAACAGGTGCCACTGGTTCAAGACCCAGTTCTACTGTATGTCTTTTGTCACTCGGTGAATTGATTCGCAACAGATGAACAAACTGAAAGAATCTTAGTAAAAATAATCTGACTTATGGTCTTATTTTGAGTTAAAAGTTGACCTAGTTTTAAGAATGTTAGTGGCGAGAGTGTCATGCTAATTTGGAGAATTCTTACCAAGAAAAAAATGCTTACCCCATTGGCAGATGTTTATGCTTGAAAATCTTTGGTTTATTCTTGTTTCAAGTGGGGCATTTTTTGCTGTAAGTTTTCATAGTATTTATAAAAACTTACAGTTTTGTTTCGTGTTGGGAATTTGAGTCATTAACCTTCAGGCTAGAAAATAATTCTAACTAAACCTTTTCAGGCAAAATTTTTACTTGTGGAAATTGTGAATCAGACACATATAAGAATTAAATAATGGAGTCATCAGAACTATCTGATATTGTAAATGGACAGTGCTAATCTTTTGTCTGAACAAAATACACTGTCTGGGAATAATTTACATACACTGTATGTTTAGATACATTTTTACCATTTTGATATTATGTTCATCAACAACATTTAATTACTGCGCTCATGACAAACTGTATTTGTGGTTGTAAAGTCTAGTTGTACTGATAATCATTTCTAAGGTAAAGGGTTGTAGAAAATACATGGTTTAATTTTACTGACAAAATTGTATTGCGTTTACAGGCAAGGTTGCGTTCACTGTCGGCTTGACTGAGTCTGTGGGACCATTCAACACAGAAAAACCACTGAAGTACAACAAAATATTCACCAACATAGGCAATGGTTACAATCCTGTATTAGGTAAAGTTCTATTATCAAACTGTTCACATCACTACTTTAAGTTTTTCAGCAAATAATATTTCTTTGTTTTTTGGTTTTTCAGGGAAGTTCATTGCACCAGTGAAGGGAGTCTATTACTTCAGATTCACCGCTTTCCACCTAGAAAATGGACACATTCTCGGTCTTTTCCTTTACCACAATAACCAACTTGTAATGCATAATGCGGAACCTGTCAATACTGGAGGCCATTCGTACTTGTCCAATGCAGTGACTCTCCAATTAAATATAGGAGATCTAGTGTATGTGCACCTCCCACCATCCTACAGCCTTTGGGAAAACGGTTATAGTGACCGTAACACCTTCAGTGGCTTCTTACTTTTCAGTATGTGAATGTCACATTGTACCGCTTGTTAAGCGTAACCACAAATAAATTTTCAATCTGATAACTATCATCATCGTCCTCTGAAGTTTTGTCCTGAAAATGTAACAAAATTAGTTTGTTCTCAGCTAAATTATCTGCAGGTTATTTGGAGACGTTTGAAAAGCGAGTCAATTTATGGAGCATCCTTTTGTTGTTTATTCTAATAAAACAGCAGAAAACTAATAGATTTGTGGATATGTTTCATCTGGATGAAATCAATCCCATTTTGCCTTTACACATCTAGAGAAGAAAAACACTTGTAAAACTCAGAAGAAGAGACAGAAGAGTACAAAATACATAGCTCTGTTCTCATACCAGAATGCAGAGTTTATTGTTAACAAAAGGGAAATCAAGGTTCTTGAAGAGGGTTTCAAAATATTTTCATCCAATTAAAACTCAAGTGGATCATAGATTGAAGAAACAGTAACAATGAAATAACCTTAACTTCAGTTATTAAAATATGAGGTAGAAAATACATCTTTTTATTCAGTGTCAGTAGCACAGAGGGTTGAATATGACCACATACTCAAATTAAATTCAGCATCAACAACTGTCACAATCAACTGTGTAATGTTACATCCATAAAGTCTCTTTACAATTTAACACATTTATTACAGAAACAAACAAATAGAAATTATTACAAAATGAAAAGTAGATATTGAAGTCTCATTTAATACACCTCTATATGGGCTCCATTAGTTGCACGAAGCACATCAAAATGGTACTTGATTTCTTGCCATGTTGGCTGTAGCATAGACTCATAAATAGTGTCAATGGCATTCAATCAAATGGTATCAATCAACATGCGGTCCCCAATGTGGTGGTGTGCCATCTACCTGGAAAAGGATGGCTGGGTGAAGGTCATCCAGTTGTGGTGCCAAGTATTCAGCCAAAAGGTCAAAGGTCAACATTTGCAGTAACTGATCTCTCGTTGAAGAAAAATGGACCAGTGATTCGATTGCACATGATCCTACAATGTGATTAAAAACTTTGAGAACCACTGATCTGATTAACATATCCCATCAATTGCTTTAGTAATTTTTTTTTTTTTTTAATTGTAGAGAGACTTTGAAGACTGTGGACACCCTGTAAATTCTATTTATCTGGACTGCAACACGCGAACTCGGTCATCCTCACAAAATTACTGAAATTAGTTTGCAGATTTTTTCCATTTTCTCATTCTCTTGGCATGGATTTTCTGCTGCCACCTGTTGCTTTCCCCCGCCAGTGCCTTCCAGCGCTGTACTGCTCTGATAACATGAGACCATTTCCTCATATGTGAAGCTGTGGTCACCTGAACTGGAGAACATGTCGAAGAAGCTAGAGGAGCAAACGGTGGCACTGGCCATGTCACAGCCAAAGATGACTGAACTGGAAAAGGAAAATACAGGCACAGTATGAAGCAAAACGTAGCACACTGTTAGTTTAATTTCCACTTCTGAATTTAATACTCAAGTTAAAATATCTCTCCAGTAAATTATTCCCTCAGCTCAGCTACCTCACTGTGAAGGACTAATAAAACCATGTGAAAAATAACCATCGTAAACAAAAGCAAGGACATATGAGGAGAAACTGATACATCAACAGAGATAGAAGACTGGGGAGATAAAGGTCAAATAGACAAATACTGACTGTGTGAATGCAGAAATAATATAGACAGTAATTCACAGCAGTATGGAGACTTTTCTAGCTTCATAACTGTCAGCGATGCAGTGAAGTGCAACTCATATGGATGTGAAACCTCACACAAACAGCCACAATGACAATGGTACAGATTATTGTTAGCTTTAGAAAAAAAATGTCATGAATTTCCTGCCTCCATATTATTATTTTTTTTCAAATATTAAATCATATTCATCTGATTCAACAATACCATGAATATATTTGTATTTCAATGCTGTATTTTGACTATTGGTTACAATGCCATTTACAACAGGTTTAAACTTGGATGAATGAACATCCTGTGGTTTTTCTTCTTTATATTTTCAGTGCTGTCAGCAGAACTGTCAGCTGTTGGACTCAGAGTGACAGCCAATGAGAAAGACCTGGACCTTCAGACAGAACTGATATTTACCACTGAGACTGAAGAGCAGCTCCAGAAGATAAAAGTAGACAACCTGGAGAAAGCAACAACAGGTGGGAGACGGACTGAACCCAAGCCACACTTTAACTAGATTTTCTAGTATTTGGTGAAGTTTTGAGTCAGTTACTAAAGAAAGGAATTTGATTTGTTCATCACTTCTGACTTTATTATATGAATCATATAAAATTAGTATCACTAGAATCTAGAATCACTGTTTTTAAACTTCAGCATCAAGCACTATATTTCTAATTTAACAGGCTTCCCAGGCCACAATACAGTTTTTAGCTACTGTGTTTCAGTGTTTGGGGAAGTTTCATGTTAATAAATAATAAAACTGAAAGTAAAAGTAAAGAGTTTTACTGTCATGATTTTATAAGTCCATTTTTACTGCATTGCAAAACTTCAGTTGATTATAAAGTTAATATCATTCTTTAGAAACCTTCCAAATAATAAAATGCCCTTCACGGATATTAGCTGCATGTCACCAGAGCAATTTCATTATGTTTTTATCTCCACACACTCGGAACAAGAGACCAGGTTGAACACTGTGGATTTGAGAATGACAAATAATGAGCAGAGGAGCAGAGCGAAGAAGTGATGAGTCTGAGAAGAGAACTGAACAGCACCAGGACTGAACTGCAGCTCCAGAACCAAGTCACTAAGCAACTGCAGAAAGAGACCACAGGTGAGATAGAAGTGAAGTTTTATGATCTGTGCTACACATGTTAAAAAGCTTTCAACAACTCATCATTTGTTTGTTGTTGACCTATTCTGTAATGTTAAGACACAACTTATCAGACTCTCATCTGTAAACCATTAATGTGTTTTTATTTATTTATTTTTCTGGTATGTTAATATAGGCGTGTAGGTATGTATGTATGTATGTATGTATGTATGTATGTGTATGTGAAAATGACAAGTGAGGTTAAATATTTACAAAAGAATAGCCTGTTGTGTGCAAAAGGGGTGGGATTAAATAAGTTATACTTCCTCCCACTCCTTGTTTTCATGTTTTATTGCAGTCTGTTTTATTTGTAAGAACTAAAGTGGAATTATTTTGTTTTTTTTGTTGCATATTTGAAAGAAACTGAACTGAACTGAACTAAATCAGACACACAGAAAAGCTAAATAAGGATGTCACCAGTATACTGATACTGTAAATGGAGACGACTGATCTTTTATCTAGGAAAAATAACGATGTGAATAATTTATGTATGCAGTGCATATCAAAGGTATTCTTCCACTTTCTCCTTTTATTGCTTTTATAAAGGAAAAACAGTTGATATGTTTTGGCAAATGTTCCTTAACATCCAATGAAAACACATTTATATATATATATAAAAAAAAAAGCGAACAAAAAAACCATAATGTAACATAAGAAATTGCATAAATATTCACTCCCGTCAAAGTGACTGACCTAATTCAGCGGACGTCTAGCTAATTGGTTCCAGTAATCTCACAGCTAATGAAATGGAGATAACCTGAGGGCAGTGAATGCATCTCAATTGGTTGTAATCTAAAGACACCTGTATCTGGAAGGTGTAGCATCTGGTTAATCAGTAATCTTGGCTACAATTACACCATGAAGACAAAAGAACCTTCAAGACAGCTCCTGGAAAACATTATTGATAATTCAGGGGATCAGTACTAAGTCACTGAACATCACATGGAGTTCTGTTAAACCTATAATGAAGAAACTGGAAGGAATGTAGGGCATGTGTAAATCAGTCTAGTATAGAATATCCTCACAAACTGAGTGACCCTGAAAGAATGAGATAATAGAAGGACGCCACCAAGACCCATATGAGTACTCGACTGTGCAGACAACTGTCCCCCAGGTTCTTTATGGGACAGTGGTTAACAGGAACCCACTGTTGAACTAGACATGTCAACCCAAAGACATGTGGGAGACTCTAAAGTCAACTGGAAGAAGGTTCTTTGATCTGATGAGATTAAAATGAATCCCATTTTTGCCCATCAGACTAGATTACTATGTTTAGCAGACATCAAACAGTGCACGTCACCACATGCACACCATCCCCACAGTGAAGCATGGTGGTGGCAACATCATGCTGTGGGGATTGTTCTTGGCAGCCGATCCTGGAAGGCTTGTAAAGGTAGAGGATAAAATGCATCTGGCAAAATACTAAGAAATCCTGAAGGACGATCTGATTCAGTCTGCAACAGAAACTAACTACGACTTGGGAGAAGATGTATTTTCCAGCAAAACAATGACCTGAAGCATATAGCGACTACACAGATATGGTAGTAAAGAGAATGGCCAAGTCAAAGCCCAGACCCCAATCCAATGGAGAATTTGTCGCTGGACTTGAGAAAGCTTGTTCACGCTGGATCCCTGTGCAACCTGACCGAGTTTTGTAAAGAAGAATGGAGTAAAGTCGAAGCGTTCAGATGTAGAGCCGACTAAGACCTATCCACACACACTCAATGATGTGAATGTGACCAAAGATGCGTCAACTATACTGACTGACTGGAAGGGTGTGAATACTGATGCAATCACTTATTTTGCACCACAAGTGTTTAATTAATTTACATTAATTTGCAGAAATACCGGTGTACTGCCTGTGCTGTATTTTCACAGTAATTTAGAGAAAATATAGGAGCGTGCTAACATCCAGTTGAGTCAGAAAAGTTCATTACACATTGATGCTCTGATAGCAGACTACAAATAGAGATGGGGGCAAATACATCAAAAAGTATCTTCTTAGAAGTTATGCATACTTCTTCGTAAAAAAGAAAATACAAAATACTAGTGCTAGAAAAAGCATTCAATTCAATTCAAAATACAAGCAATTAGCATTTTCACAGGACAAGTACATCCTAAACAAACTGAAAGTGATATTTATAGATGTGATGACAAACTGTTGATGGGAATAAGCTGAACTAATGTACATTTCCTTTTTTTTCCAGTTTACATTGTACTTAATATATACAACAAGACATACAAGGCAGCCTTGGTCTAGAAAGTTGAAGAGGCTTGTGACTGAAAGGTCATGGAGAAATTGTTGGCTGATGTGCCCTCTGGCAAGGCATTTAACCCCCATTTGCTCCCTGAACACCTGACACGGCAGCCCACCAGTGTGTGTACGTGGTATGTTCCTGCAATGTACAGCTGGTAATGGGTTAAATGCAGAGGTTCAGTTTCAGTGTGTGCATGTTTGTATGTGTAATATACTGACAAATAAATATTCTTGATTCTCAAAAGGAACCCTAAACATAAGCACAGTATTGGACCATCACATTAAATTATACTATATACAATAATGTAAATTCCCCAACACATACCAATAATACAACAACAAACGACACAGGAGGGAGATACACAGTACAAGATCACCACTGCTTTATATAACACGCTTGACCTATAAAAGGAAACTGTGTTAGAATATTCTCACTTAGTGGCTCCTCAGCATTAGGCTTTATTGGGAGCAAACAACGCAGAAACACTCCTCCTAAGGTGACCTCAATTCATACCAGGATAATAAGATAATATCTCATATCAGCTAATCTTTCCATACCCAGATATAAAAAGTTGTAGAAATTCATATTGACATGTTTCTAATGAGCGAATTCCCAATTTTCCACTTTAATAATATCATTCTTTTAAAGGCAGAAAATGCATACTATTTTACAGTATATTGTAGATCTAAACTATGCAGAACTATGACCTTACAAACAAGCTGCAGGACCAGAGAGAACGCTATATTCCGTATCTGAACCAGAAGGTCTTCACTACAGGATAATCCAACAACATATGAACCAAAGTTCCCACTTGTCCATCTTTTTGAGTTTGGATGGAGTAATATATGCTCTGTGAAGGATCTGCATTTGCATAATTCTGTATCTGACAGACTTAGAAATTACTGCAGGGCCTATAGGGTACATTTCCAAAGAATACACTCCATCAGTACAGCAGTGTTGTCATACTCATCCCAAATAACTTCAAGAAAGTTAAGAGCAGCGAGGCAAGAATATTAAACAAGACAAGACAATTTCGTCATTACATTTAATAATATAAATTAAAATGTGTCTAATTTATTAGTGAAAATAAATAAATATGCACAAATATTGCCCAAATGCAAATTAGAAGGTATTAAATAAATTCATTAGACTCATATTTTGAAAAAGTATCCATCTCTGGCAGCACAAAATAGACTCAGTATTTACAAATAAATCACAGTTTTATGCCTATGTTTTTATATTTGTATAATAATTATAATTATATTGTGAAAAATTAAAACTGTAATTATGTGTTTGGTTCAACGGTTACAACAGACAGTAAATCAGTATTCAGCACTGACTGGAGGCTTCTATAGACACCTTCTTACCACAGATAAGACCTGCTATAACTGCACCGTGGCAGTCATCAATAGCCTGTGTGAGTAAAACCAGAAGTGACAGAGGCCTTCTGTTCTGAAAGGTCTCCCTCTGCACAGAAACTGAGGAAGCCGAGCAGCGCCAGAGCAGCTGGACCCGCTGAGGAGAATCAGGGCTTGTGGGAAGGCTGGCAGGGAAGGATGGAGGAGACATAGTGAGTAATTGGAGCGCAGCGATATCCGCCATCTTGGCTCGTTACCTAAATAACAGCTTTGATTGAGGTGAATAGGCCCATAAAGGGTTGTGGTGGAGCTGATAAGCTTCAATGTGGCTTGGCTAGTGTTGTGAGGCTCTTGGCATCCACGAGGAATTTTGGCTTCCTGCAGCTGAAACCTGGATCAGTGGGACGGGCACCTGGGATTCCAGATGTCTTGGGGTGGAATCTATGGTGGCATCTCTCGACTGGCATTAGTGCCCACGGTGACATTCATCCTTCAGTCTGGCACGACGGAGCTTGCAGCGTCGTGCCAGCTTCCTATCGACCCGCACATATCTGTCTGCTCCTGGAAGTTGTGGCTCCTTCTGCCTGGGACGGGGATTTAAGGAAAAAACAGTGTGTGTCGGGGACAATAACTGGACCGCTTTTCTTTCTGGAAACCTGCAAAGTCACAGCAGCAACAGACATGAATGTAATGAGTATAGTTTTCTTAGGAGATATCACTGAATGAAAAATATTCTCCTTTCAGCCAGGGTGTTATGCAGATTAGAGCTGCTTTGAAAAATCTCTCTTATGTGTTTGTTTGAATACATGGTAATGCTCATCTGGACGGAAGCTGCATTAACAAATGTTTGCCTCAAAAAATACAAGCACAGAAAATCTACCTAAGGGGATGCTATGTTATTACATTAGGGGGGTAGTTACAGAATTTTTTGGCAGTCTATTTATGGCCTCAAAGTAGCAGCAAATCAAATGGTAAATCCACTGGGTTTCACCTTGGCCTCAGGTGAAAACAGAGTGTAAAGTGAGATACACCTAAGCAATGTTCCACTGTGAAAACTATCTGATTCAAAGAGTCTGTGTACAGAAAAACCTGAACTAACCGTAACCTCAAAAAAATTCCAGCCCATGACAGGCATTTGTAATCACAATTATTTTCCTACTGCAAAAAAGAGCAACATTTTTATGACAGCTCATAAATTGTTGAGTAGGTTTCAGTCTTACCCGGGGTTGTTTAGTCAACATCAACTTCCATCACTCTCCCCAGCTCATACAAACACGGTGCAACAGCATACATCAGTGGGTTTTCAATCCCTGAAAGCATTTTTCAGAGCATGCCGCGTTGACTGCATGGGGTCCTGTCCCAGACCAGCGTATAACTTCTTTGGACTGACTCCACAGTGACAAAGGGCTAAACAGTTTGGCTGGATTAACTGCTGGCACTGAAATACAACAGCAGCAGTGGCCAATTTGCTTTGATAACTTCACTGGGGATGTAATTTCAGGGTATTTGTGTAGTTAGTTGTGTTAATATTACAGTGCGGGCAAGGTGGTGCATCTGCTCCGGGAGACGCAGTCCGGTCTAAAGCACAGTGATCCGTGTGAATGATAGAAAATCTGGTCTCGAGAGAAAAAAAAAAAAACAGTGTCTAATAGGATGTTCACGCTCTGTTACCTGCCTGACAGGAACAATCTCACTCACTCACCTTGTTTGCCACTCAGAACCCTCTGTATACAGGCTGCTAATTAACGGAACTCCTGAATGCTTCATGAGCTAAATGTTACATGCATAGACAATTCTGGCACATATTTGGAAAAACAACACTGAGAGCTGATGCGTTTTACATCCACATCACATTGTACAGGTGTCAATCAAACAAACACAGCTTTCACACCCCAGATAGGAAATTTTACGGGTCAGTTAACGCTGTATAATGTTAAAAACGATTTCTTAATTTTGTGAAATTAAAGGTTATCCAGGCTAATTCGATCAAGGCACAATCGGTATTCAGAGAAATTTTTTAATATTAATATAACTGACATTTTGCTTCCACATCTCACCCGTTTTTGTTCAAATATCAGTGCAAAGGTAAATCCATGATGGAAATTCTACCATGTCTACCAAGTTAAAAATTCCTCGCACTAACAGGTGACAATATTCAGCGGGGACTGTTTCGTTTGTTGGTTATTGGAAAAAAAAAAATGGAAAAATGTTAAACTTGAGAAGAGACCTGTGAATCAAATAAAAAAAAGAAAAATATCCTGCAAATAATGTAGGCTGTGAACAACTATTTCCGTGAGTTACATCTCTGACACTTTGACTTCTCAATACACATGCAAGTACTCCCTTCTCTGACATGCACAGACCCTGCTCTGCTGACCTTTAGCGGTGACCTTTACCAGTCCCTAAATGCCACTTTGGGAAAGTCATTTATTGTCCTCAGCCCTGCTGTCAAACTGGAATGTCACATGTGTCTGAGTGACTGCTTGCTGCATAGCTCATGTTGCTGGCAAATTCATGGAATGATAGAAGAGCTGATCATCTTGAGTACTATTCCACTGGCTGCAGAAGTGTGTGCGCAAAGTAATGACACCTTATGGGTGCATCTAATAATGATCCATCAGTGATGGTTTGACAGAAATGAAAGAAGTGTTCAGGTCCTGCAGCTAATATCACACTGAAAATAATCCACTATGAGTAAAGTTCTGCAGTGAACACCTTTCTTAGCTAAAAGCATTTGAGTTTAATCAGCAAAAATGTAAGTATTAAAGTAAAGGCAGTTATTATTGAGTAAAATGGTCTCTGTCTCTGTTTTACTACTATATATGGCACTTTTGATTCATGTAACTGCTGCATTAATCTGCACACTGCATTGTAGAACAACTTTGAGCTTATTTTAAGTACTTTATAAATTTCTGTGTAGTTTAATCTGCAGCGATGCTTCATATTCTATGAGGTCATCATATGCATCACTGTCATTTCAGATTAGGAGGTGTTTTCAGCTTTGTGGTAAGGCATTTTCTGGCTAATGCAAGCCCTTTTTTTTTTTTTTTTTTTTTTTTTTTTTTTTTTTTTTTTTACAGTGTTCATTAAATTTAGCAAGTAGAATTTTTCCAACCCAGAGGAGCAGGTATTTCTGGTTCTGGGGCTGTTTGTTGCTGATGTGTGGTTGTTGCTTTTTGTTCTATGCTGTTACTTCTCTCTTCTCTGTCCACTGCCAGTCGAGGCAGATGGTTGCCTACCCAAAACCCTGTTCTGTCAGAGATTTCCCCCTCTGTAGTTTTATCTCCCCAGTGTCGCCTTGGACTTGCTCCTGGAGGATTTGTTGGGTTTCTTCTCCGTATAATTTTTTGAGGAATTGATCTGAATTTATGAAGTGCCTTTGGATAATCATGTATTATGATTGGTGATATATAAAGAAAGTTAATAAATTGAATTGAACTGAACAATTCAGTCCTGCAGTTTATTCCAAACACCAACACATTTGGAGACATATACTTAACAGGGATGAGATGAAAATGGAACTCTTAAAAAGTAACTAAAGCTATTAGGCAAATGTAATGGAGGAAAAAATATAATGTTTGCCTCTGTGATGCAGTGAATCAGGCGTACAGGCCAGTTCTGCTGTTGGTTTAACAGTGTACAGTGTGGAGGTAGTAGCAGAAAGAAGGATGAGGGATCACCAGTGACCAAATCACTACCATCCTGGGGAACTCTGCCCGTCCTATCTATGATGAGCTGTGGAGGACAGGGAGCACCTTCAGCCACAGACTCATCCATCCCCTCTACAAGACACACTGTTTTAGACGTTCCTTCATACCAACCGCCATCAGACTCTACAACAATAACCCTGACCATCCCCGAGGAGGACTTATCAATGCACAAATCCAATATGGGCCTGACACTTTAGCACTTTTTTCATAGTTTTATAGCATACAGTTTTATAGTTGTATTTATTTTTGCCCTTTGCTGTGTTTATCCTATTTGTATGCTACCGTCTGTATCTTCAGCTGCTGTGACAAACCGAATTTTATCGACTGTGGATCAATAACATCTTATCTTACCTTATCTGATCTGATCTTATCTTATCCAGTATAAAGCTGCATTATATGGAAATACTCAACTACAGTACTTATTATTAAATTAAATTATTAATTTACATGTAACAGCTATGGGTTATTGGGGTTATAAATATGCACAAGCAATATGCACACGTTTGACCTGCATTTTACAAAGCGCATCTGAAGTTCCTCACAACGTTCTTTCAACCTCACACACTCACATACGTGTTCACACTTGCACTAACACTGTGCTCTGTATGTGCAGACTTCCTACTCGTCAAGAAAAACATCAGTACATGTTGCTACATAGCCTTCACAAGGAGTACGAATGAAGTTGGGAAAAAAAGGGAGATTGATTCTTTGGAGTCACGCAGAGCCGGGCCTTACGTTGGGCTGCATCAGCACTCACCCCCCCCCCCAACCTACCAAACAGCAGGGTGATTAATAACACCCCCTCCATTACCCTCTGCACACAGATGGAACGTCAGGTTGAAGGTTGATGGAGAACAGCACGGTGTGTGGTGTTGCACCACATCATACAGATTAGAGTTTGGACTTCAGACAGCGCCCCCTCCACCTTTACCCCGCTGCCTCACACGATTTGTATCCTTCAGGTATCCTTCCACTGCTGGATATGGCATTTGTCACTGTAGAACCCCGCTGAAGACTCCTTTATAACGCATGTGGAGGGAGACTTTTACTCTGCTTTTGCGTGATTTATGAAGCACTTGTGTGTGTGCTGCTTATGACTCTTTGGTTCTACAGTGTTTTGCTCTAGGAATATCAAAGTCCCCAAAGTTGTCAGAGCAAACCACAGTGGACATAAGTGTCCCACGCTTCTAACAGAGTACCATACATCACTGTCTGCTCTCACTCTAGTTGAAGCCGTCTTGAGCTTATTCAAAAGAGCCAGAGATAAAATACATTTGATGAGATCAAAAACATCAAAGTTTTACAAATGAGGCTGTGGGAAAAAAAAAATTGTGCACCGGTGATCTGCATAACTCACACTCTGACAAGTCTGTTATGTAGGAAGCCGATTTTAATTTATGCACATTAACACAAGCAAACATGTAAAAAGAGTTATTTGCAACTGAACCATTGAATAACCTAACATTTGTTTATACACTTTGAACAGAAATATCTCAACAAGATGAATGTATTTCATTTTATAGTATATGGGTAGCACTCCAGTTGGGGTTTAGGAGAATAGTGTGCACTACGCTCCTTCTGTACAATAAATGCCATTAACACCCTGCTCTCACAAATACATGTTTAACTCAGAGTCCAAAGGAATAGTGAACACTATCAAAATTCAAAAACCTTTTTTTATCTTTACAAAAAATATAAAAGTACGGTGACAAAGACACAACTTGATGCAGGCTGATATGAATACTCCCGATTATTTGCCAGAATGCACATAAACTTTTTTTTTCTCTTTAGAAGAAATGTTTTTTTTTTTTTTTTAAACACTGGAGACATTGAATAAATGTATTTAGAAAAACTACAGACATGGGATTTCAACTAAAACTTCTGTACAAAAAATATGTAGCTTTAAAAGGAAGAAAAAAAAAAAGGAAAAAGAAACAATAGGTTAATCACTGCTAGCCTGTAACGGAAAAAGAACAAAAACATGACCATACCTGACCACAGACTTCAAATATCTACATCCTGATTCAAGGACTGGAGTGGATATTGATCCATCAGGAGATTGCTGTAGCAGTTAAAGGTAAAAGCCACCAGGCAGCACCACAGCCTTATGACTCGACAAGCAAAAACCATGTCCTGAACCTCTGACCAGCAAAAGCTGCTTGCAAATCCCCAAACTTTGGAATGCGATCAATCATGCAAAACAAAACAAAACAGCAGAGAAAACACATCAGATGAAGTCATGCAAAGGGGTTCTGTGGTAACTTCCCTTGTTACAAATACAGGTCTGATTTAGAGGCTTCACAGGAAAGTTAAAAGGGATCATTTCCCCCAGTATCTTTAAATTGTCTTTTTTTTTTATCCTTTTGTCCATGGTGGGAAAACAGATTTCCAGTTGTCCGTTTATTTGAGACAGTCAAGGCAAGCTTTGCCTGCAAAAATGTACTTTCCAAGTGTACCCCAAGGCACCTGAGAGAAAGTGGGCATTTCCCTCTGTTGGCAACATTATATGTCTGTGTTTTCATTATATACGAGCTGCCGTAGAGTCTCCGAGTGGGACTATGCCACTCATAGTGTCACGAATCTCAAGACAAAGCACAAAGAAAAGAGTACAGTCAACATGGATGATAGCATTGCTGTCCCAACTATGGTATGGAGTCTGAACTCTTGAATTTAGGGTTAATAATCATCGTAGGTGTTGAGGTCAGTGAAGTATGCGTTGGTATAGGTTTTCCCGGCAAGCTGGGGGTTGAAGTACTTATTTCTTTCCTCCAGGATCAGGTTGTTTTTGTTGAAGGCCTGTGGATAAAGCATAAAAAGAGATGGAGGAGAGGAGAAAGGGAGAGGAGTCAGTATGGACTTCTTTGTGACACAACGGATCAAATGATTATTCAGCCCAGATGGCAAGGTTAAAGCAAATTCATCTAAATCAAAAAGGAAAAAAAAAAAAAAAAAAGAGCAACACAAATCAAAAGGGAGGCCGCTCAGCTTATGAAGCATAGATTTTACAGTGCAAGGTCAAAGCATTTGCAAACGGGCTGGAAAAATGATAAGCCACCACAGGGCGAAATTATTTTGATACGCATCCGTATGTCCACCTCTGTCATCGCTAATACCCAGCATCAGCAGTTTTTATGGTCCTCAGATTGTTGGTCCTCTAGGACAATCTAAGCCATAAAAATCGATCAAAAGAGTCACTTTTCGGTTAAACAATAAGCAAGAGCCATGGGGGCATCTTCCCCGTCCCTGTGTGACACGGTAAACATGCAATGAGCTTCTGATGTGGTGCTCAATACAACATCAGCAATTTGGCAAATGGATGTGTTCATATCCAGTCTGTTGTGGAGTGTGTGCTGCGAGTCCCTTGGGGCAGCGTAATTGAACACTTGATGATGCTGCATTTGCACTTGATGGATGTTTCCGACTGACACTGATAGGGAACGAGTGTGCTGGACAAAAAAAACTCATATATTTTGCTTCTTTCCCATTATGTGATTTGCACACAAAGGGGATGCAATCAACCCACCCGCAGCCACAGAGACGGTTATGTGCCTCTGCAGGTGGCCCCACGGCTGCTTTTAAACAGCTGTGCTACTTTGTCTTAAAGCTCCTTAATTGGCTGAAGAATGATTACTTTTGAGTTTCTGGCGCTGTAAACATAAGTTGCTTTTGCTATGAAGTGGCATTAGTGATAGAGAGGTGATAGAGGGGCACAATAAAAAAAAAAAAAAGAAAAAAAAAAGAGAAGAATGAATTTATTTTCTCAAGCCATCAGATCAAATGAAAACAGAAGGACAAAACAAGGAAGACACAAAAAAAACATCAAAAAACATGCAAATGGATGCACTTGTTGAGAGAAAAAAGGAAGGAGGGATACACTGCCTTCTCACAAGCTGGGAGGGAGAAGGGAAAGGGGGGAGGGGGGGACAAATGAAGGCATGAAGGGGTCTGAGGAGAGAAATAGAAACTAGAGTCTGTACTCCAACCTGCCACACACACGAAGTGCCACAGGAAGTGGAAGGGGCACGTTGGGGAAGAGGAAGAAGCGGATAGGGTCAAAGAGTTGTTGGGGGGGATCAAGAGGCGGGATGTTGTAGAGGTCAGTGGTCAGTGGTTAGTAGAAAATCTCCAGGCCACGCATGGACACCCCCATGTTAGCAGAGAGAGGCTGGTGCATGGCGGGGTCGTCCAAGGGCAAGAGAACCGACACATCTGGCTGCAAGGGGGAGAGGAATTGGCAAGAGTCATCCTCAAACAAACCCGACTACAGCCATGCTCTGTCTAACACGAAGCCTGGACATGTAATAAACTTTACAACTGCGCTACAGCCAAATGGTGACTTAGGTATGTGATCATAAACTACACTGCTGGAAACTGTCCAGCTGGCAGGAAAACCTGTAATGTATCTACGAAAATAAAACACAGTAAATAATAATAATGGCTAAATTGTCAAGGTTTGAGTCAAAGCACTCATTCTGAAATATGGCTTCATGTGTTTACTATTTCTCGTTATAAAAACTCAAGAGGCAATATATAGTTAAAAACTCCCTGCAACATCCAAACCATTTAGGCTCAGAGTGTGATGTTGGAGACAGAACGTACTTTTGGAGAATTATGTTCATTTTTCATGCAGCTCCTTTTGTATTTTCACATGTCTGAATTCATATCGGCCTCTATCTGCTACAGAGCTAACTGAATTATGCTCTATGCTCCTGACTCTAATTGCATGACAGATGAATGCTCCTCACACCTATATTCTGCAATGAAATTACATTCGGAGACTTTTTGCTCCGAGCCAAAGGATCCCTTCTCGTCTCCGTGACAATATCTGTTTTAAATACGTTTTTATATGTGAAGTAGTTTTGCAAAGAGACACCCAACCGTTTAGTCAGTTTGTATATCTCATATCAAATAGTCCTTTTAAATATGGAATCATACACTTTGTGATGAGCCAGAAACGCAGAAAAAGGCTGATTTGTGAATATTAAATTACAGTAACTAAATCAGACTCCCTTCTATGCCAAGCTCAGGTTTTGCCTCCAATGTGATGATGATTTATGCCAGTGACCTTGAATAAATTACAGCCACTTATCAACATTAGGTGCCAGAGCCTTAAAATTGATAGCTAGTGCCAGACTGTTATTCAAGGAAAAAAGTAAATATATTTAGAGTTGTATTAATAAAAAAATACACACATATCTATTGGTTCTGGAGCTACTTTTTTTTAGTTTAAGTACCACATGGTGTTAAAATTGGTTTCTGCTCTTAATTCAGAGCACTGGGAAATGCTGAAAAAAGCCCAGCTGGAGCGGGGAACAGCCATGGACAAGCACTAATCACCAGCTCAGTCTGGCACTAAAAGGCCTGGTCTATCAGTAGAGAGGGGGCTGTTTGTGTCAGAAGAGGAGCTGGATGTGTGTCACTGGCCCTGATACATCTGACTATTTACACTTTAGGAAGCAATAATGATGAAAGGAATCTTTCTAAGCAAGAAGATGTGCAGATAGCGCTCTGACTGACTTCCTGCCCACCCAACCCTTGATATCTGATTAAATTAGTAGGTTATGAGAAAGCAGTGTATGACCACTGACACACAACAAAGTCGCACACTGAGACACACAGAAGAGGAGCACACGGAGAAAAGATGTACGCACTATCTGTTAAACAACTAGAGAGTGTCAGTGCTCGACGGGAGGTGGTGTGACAGCGAGAGTCATGCAGTAAGAAGTGTATTTAATCACAGCCGACACTGGAGGAAGAGGCAAACTGTTGCTGGCTGACTTGGAGTGGGAGTGTGTGTAATTGATTAAGTAACAGTAAGGAAATGTTGGAAATGCCTCTGTGCCTCTACGCATCCAGACATCAGTCAAACATGACCTGCGGTGAACCTAGCGCAAACCTGTCCACAGACCTTAATGGCTTCCACGGAGTCGTATTTGTCCAGTTTATTGATGTGATTGGTGATGCTGGTGTTGAGTGGCGCGGCGGAGATGGGGTGGATGACGGTGGCGTCGTGGGACTGCTGCTGATAACGCTGGCAGTACGAGTACACCAGCAGGGTAACCAGGCAGCCGAGGATGGAGCTGCTGAGCCCCACGGCGATCATGTGGAAGAGGTTGAAATCTGCAGAAAAAAGTAGAGAGATGGAGGGAGGGAGGGTGTGAGAGCGAGAGTCTGAGGGTAATTCCCTGTCAATTCACACAAGTGGAAACAGTAATTGAAGCTGTAATTCATATGGTAATGATGCAGTGTTCTGCAATAAAAAACCCTTCTGGACTGTGGCAGAAAATAAAGAATATTTGTGTCTTCTTTCCTTTTTTGTCATATTCTTATCACCCTCTCTCTCTTTCTACTACAATAGAATACCAAAGATGAAAGCTGGGAATTTTTCAAACAGATGTAAAGCAGCACTTACAAGAGCACAAGGCTAAAAAATTAAACACTGTAATAATACCAAACACAATTTTAAAAATTAAAACCTATTTTCTGTGCATCTGTAAACATACGCTGCATATTAAGAAATTTCCCATTAATTTCAGCAATTTAATGATTTAATTATAATTGTACTTTTCTCTGATTACTCTCCTATAATTATTAGAGTCTGGCAGGACAAAAAGAAATTATCTGCTGCATTCATTTATGCATTAATAATGCACTAAACCGAGTGGGGATAGAGGCATAAAATGTATAGAAACACAATGATGTTGTTTTTTTTCCCCATGAACCATAAAACTGTTTCATAAGATTTAATTAAAGGAAATGAGGAAAATAGAGTGCTTATTTACGAACTAACTATTTTGACTAAAGCACTTTTCTCCATGGGGCTATCTTTAATTTCTTTTCTAAACACATATGGAAGAGCTGTAAGTATTGTCTTCACGTTGCAGAGCTCCCTGACAGGGTGCATATGGCTTCCTTCCAATAAGCTAAGTAATCATAGCTACAGCCGTCAGAGCCTGCGTAAAAAGCAGAACGCCAGTCCCTAAAGCGTCACTCCTCCTCATTTAGCTTATTGTTGTGAGCACGGGGTGCTATTGATGATGACTAAGATGAGTCTATCTGCATTTTCATCAGACCAGGACAACATTTTCATATCTGGATTGCTGCAGCAGGGAACACTGTTAAAAGCCATTATATGGATTCACTCCTGCTCTGTGGAAATTACAGTGTTGGTAGACCCTTTAGTACTTGGACTTCATTGAAAAGATGGAGCAAATTAAAGCTGCAGGAGGTAGAAATCAGGGGAAAAGTGCTAGAATTTGAAAATACACGCCTTCCTCCTGCAGTTCCCTCCTTCCGATCTAAATCAAAAGACCAAATATGAAGACGGATGACCTGATGATGTTTCATGCTGCTATGGAATAGTCAAACCAAAATATCATGATTAGGACATTTTCTCTCAGACTACCTACATTAAGATGTACTGAAATGTAATTATGGATATTTGCACACACACACACACACACACACACACACACACACACACACGCAAAAAAAAGCTTTAAAGCTACAGCATCTACTGTCTTCTTTTGTGTTTTATACTTAAACCTTGGGTGAAATAATGCTGCCTACTGCCTTGGCCTTTACATGACATTATTCCATTTTGTGAAGAAGTGACAGTTGGTATTTATGGGTTGGCAAGAGTATTACATTTGAGGAAAAAACAAAACAAAAAAAACCCCCCACAAAACTCTACTTTCAGATATATGTAATGATCAGATTGACTTTTTTCACTTTAGGGACATTTTAAACTGGATTGATGTGCCTTTAAGCAGCTTCTCATTGCAGACACACTGTGCTTGTATAATGTCAGGTGCTTTTGCTCTCAATCTCCTTTTCCTCAGTCACACACACATATACACACATACATGCACACATATATATATATAAATTACCTCCACACCGCCTCTCCTCCTGACTTGAGCGTGCAATGGAGACTTCTGAAAAAAGAATAAGAAGGAGCAAAAGGCAGCAGAGTTAGGGCCAAATCCCCTGTTATTGTGACAAAGTGTACCCTTGAAGGTGAGCACGGGGACGAAAACCGTACTCAATATGAAGCAGATTATTGTAAAAAAAACTACGCCAGCTAATCACAGCTGTGGCACCTGGAGTGGTTTATGAAAAGTATCAGCTCTCATTACAGGAAACGAAGTACAAGACGTTACTAATGAACCTTAATGGACTACCTTTCCCATTAAAGGGGATGGATGATAAGATATAAAGCCAAATGGGTAATTCTATAAAGATCCGTGAAGGGTTTTCATGAGTATTATAACCCTGCTAATTAATACAGAAAGGTTACAAATAGGTGTTTGAATCAAATGTTTGTTCTGTCTAAAAATGTATTATTCCTGAAGTTTGAGGATTCTACCCATGAATACAGTAGAAAAATATATTTAACTTTTGCTAAACGCACAAACATTTCATAGTGGTGATAAAATCTGAAAAACAGAAGCATTATTTGTTACAGGGGTTTGCTTTAATGATCTCTGAGCAGCCGAATCAATGCTCCTGGGTACCTCACATTACTGGCTATCAATAGGGAGATGTCTAAGCTGATATCAATACTAATGGGGTGTGGGTTTGTGTATGTAGATTTGGGTTTCTGGAGGAGTTTCTGAAGTCTGAATCGATCAGAAAGAGTGTTTTGTTCCAATGGTATCATCTACTATGTTATCCTATATTTAAGTTCCTATAACAAGAGTTGTTAGAATAACCTTTAAGTCGATAATCACATAGCAAATTGATACAGATTGATAATTAAAGGCTTTTTTGCATTAGTTAATAGTGAAGAAAACAAGAAATAAAGGAAAGATCATTGCAGATGTTACAATTAAGCCAACTTAAAATGTGCAGAATACAGCATAGAGGGGCCATTTCTTCCTTTCCTTCTAATATTAGGAAAAAAAGTGAAACTGCTGGTGTAAGAGCTATTTTACATGGCCTGACAACACTCCTAGGCTCATAATGAAACTAATATAGCAGCAGGGCTCATGGAATGTGTAGGGAGACTGCTGCCCTTAAGTGAAGAACTTGGGTTCACGCCCTTGTGTAATCACCTGCCGCACTCAGGAGTCCTTGAGCAAGTCACTTAATCCCCAGCATCCCCAAAAGAGCTGCCCTGTCGCTGAACCTGACCTCTGACCTGACACGAGTCCCTTAGAGGGATCAAGAATGTATTACATTATCATAGGATTCTTAGAAAAGACATGAATTACCGCTGTAGGCATATGGGGGGTGGTGTGTGTGTGTGTGTTAAACTGTGTGTTTAGTCATGCATGACAGCCCAAGACGTTACTAAAGAAATGAGGCTACAGTAATGTGTGTGTTCACCTGGTATAAAATTGGAGTCAGGAGAGCATGGCCTGGTCTCGCTGCTGTTTCCAGAGCACTGGTTTCCAGTGGGAAACAGGACATCACAGTGACGCACACGCAGCTGGGCCCCGTTGGAGTCACAGTGGGACCACTCGGACCAGCTGGACCAACTCTCTGGGAATGGCAATGACAGCATATCTCACAACCTGTCTGCTACACATCCATATAAATGTGTGTGTGCTGTAAAGAGTTTGCAAATGCCTTCAGCAGCGTATTAGTCATGCATGAGTGGCCTCCGAGGGGGCCAAGGGAGACTAAAGAAAATAAGCAATGAACCTATGATGGATTGGTGGCCGAGACGAGGCCCTAAGCTGCTTATCACTGAAGTGTGTGTGTGTGTGTGTGTGTGCGTGTGGGGGGGGGGGGGGGTGCTGTGTGTGAATACCTGGACAGGCCTGAGTGTTGCACAGTGCCTCTTCAGTGTGCAAGCCCAGGCAGATGTCCCCTCCATAAGCTGGTGGGGGGTTGCTGCAGGTTCGTGTCCTCATGTAGTGTCCTCCTCCACACGTCACCGAGCACTTGGACCATGAGGACCAACATGACCAGCTGCCGTCCACTAAACCCAGCAGGAGGGCAGATAAGAACAACATTTCAGTCCATTAGGTAATGCATTCCTCTGCAATCCAAAGATGGATTTATATGATAAATTGGTGAAGGTGATACACAAACACTCTGAAAGCCTGAGTGATTACATTAGTGTGAACAGATTAACTTAATGATGTAAAGCAACAGGAAACAGTTAATATTTTTCTAGATTTCTGGTAGAGTACTCCCCAAAAATCATGTTTTCATGTTTTCTAGGGATTGGGTTCCGGGTCATTTGAAAAGACAATTTCCTCTCAACATCAAGTGATCGGAAGTCATTCCAAGCCATTTCATAGAGTGATGCGTGACACAGAAATGTGAAGCAATTTGTATGTGTGTGCATGTACTGTATGTGTGTATTGGTGTGAAACAGAGTGTTCTGAAGTGACAGGAACTGTGCTTCATCCAGCTGTTAGAGCAAATGTCCGACCCCCCTCCGCTGAACTAAACAGACTCTCTTCTGATTAATAAAGATAAATGGACCATTACAATCTCTGTTATTGTTGCTCTCTTCACGCTGCGCCAAGTGGCAAACAATACTAACAAATGTGAAAATTCACACACTCGGAAGCCATAAAAAAGTGTTAGAAAAGGACATAAGGAGAAATAAAAAGAGGTGGAAAAACAGCAATGAAACAGGGGCAATCTTTAACCATGAAGAGGTAAATATCCTTTACCAGTGATCTGGATGAGACCTCACTTCATCGTGGCAGAGAGACGTTCCCTTTTCGGAAACCACTTGAGAATTACTTTTAAAGACCGGAGGATAGCTGGCAGCACCGTGCAGGTAATTGAAGTTGCAGATGCTTTTTGTCATCTCGGTGTAATTTCTCTATCACAAAGTGACACATAAGTCGATTCCTGGCCCTCCATGACGGATCGTCTCATCTCAGCCGCAGACGCAAGAAAAACATGGATTCATTTGTTTCCAATCCAGATGGATGGTAGGCATAACCCCTACTTCTACTTTCCTTTTCTTTCAAAGTGCACAAATGCATAATACCACTGGATTAGCCATAGGAGGATTACAATTGGTCTACCTGCACGGTCTGCCAACCTCAAAATAATATCTCAATTTCAGTGGGGCGCTAATTGAGTATGCATTAGTATTCAGTGCTATTCAGGCTATGTTAAGTCAGTTCCTTTGGGGGACAGCAGCACAGTGTTGTTCATCAACATAGTGTAGCTTCAGTGTTATTACTGTCAACATCCCAGAATAGGTGTAGAACATGTATTAGCATAGAGATGTGGCGCAGTGGAATCAAAGCGCATTCATTCACCATGTTACTCAAGAGGAACACTTGTGGCAACCATAAAAAGCAATACACTCCAGGATGAAGCAAATCTAAAGCTCTCAGATCCATTTGAAGTCTTTGTCTACGCACAAGGTTGAGAACAGCTCACAAAGTTAGCATCTGTGTTTGGGACTGAATGGCATGCACTATCACTAAATGAATTAACAGGCTGTAAAAACAGCATCGGTGGCCGTTCATTCTCTTGTCTCTTTTGCTTGCGTACAGCGTGGTAGAAGTTATGAAGACAGATTGCGGGCGTTGAAGATGATGTGCAGATTCAGGCTTTTAACAACACACCTAAAGCTTTTCTCCTGGGCACTTGATTAATAATCATCTGGGACACCATCCTGCTTGTCTGCCTGGTTCCTGTGTAGGATACTAGGTGTGCTTTATGCCAAACTAAGCACTGGATTTCCATTTAGACAGCTTACTTCTCTTGTCAGAGAGAGTATTCTTTTAATTAGAAAGCTTCCTCTTGCCGTCTTCTGCTAGAGGAGTGTTGAAAATGCATTGTCTCAGGGCTTTTCACAACAGAGTAAGGCCTCCCATCGCTGGCAGCATAATTACCCGGCAATGTAATTACATACTGGAGCGCCACAGGGATTGTCTCTTTGATTCCTGGTGAAAATTGGGGTCTCCGTCACACCTCTTATCTGCAACCGATTTCTTTTGTTGTTCTTGATGATTTGGTAAGTCATTTTGCCAGTGTAATTTTTTTTTTATCTATTAATTCAGAGAGAAAAATTGTGAGTGTGATGGTGAGCTGTGTATATTTTCCTGTGATGAACGAACCAGGAAGCTGAATAAGTAATGTTCTCCTGCCTTTATCTCCACGGTTCCTCTGTGGATACTCTGCAAATACTGTACTTGTGTTAAATCTCTTACCAGGACAAGGAGTGATGTTACATTCCTGGTACTCCTGCGCCGGCCCCAGGCAGGTCTGACCTCCATACTTGGGTTCTGGGTTACTGCACGTCCTCTTTCGACTACGGATTCCACGACTGCAGTCCCTGCTGCACTGTGACCAGGAGCCCCAGACCGACCAGCCGCCATTCACAGTGTGGCCAGAGATCCTCCCCAAACGAAGCACCTCACCTGTCAGAGACCAGCGACAGCAAATAATTGAGAATATAATCAAAACGAGTGGATGCTTTTACAACTGTGAATGCCTTTTTTATGGTATGGTTAGCTTTTCTCAGCATTTAGACAACATTTTCTGTAAACACGGCAATTTTCATTGCTTTTTTTTGTAAGAAAGTGGATGGTACTTGTCCTCCCTTCCTGGCATCACTATGTGTATTTGTTCTGAACAGCGAGAAGAGGGCAGGGAGTCAATAAAAGTGCTTGATAACAGTGAATGTGTCTTTACTCTTGCAGCTGGAAGACACTCTAAAAGCTTTAGCTCCATTTGTGCTGAAGGAGCAGTATCCTATCCCTGTTTGGTGTTACTTCCACAAGGTTTGCTTTCAGTGGTAAATTAAATCTAAATAAACACACAAAGGCCAGACTCACTCCATATACCCGCACTTATTCATTTTTTTTTTTTTTTTTTAAATCAGCAACTTTACTTTTTGTCCTGCATATTATTATGAAAAGTAACTGCACCTCCTCTTCTTTTGTGACATAAAATTGTGGAGGAGGAGAGGTAGATCATTACAAATCAGTTGCACAAATGTAATTCATCATTTAATTCTTCACAGACCTCTTGTCATTTTCCTAAAGATTGATTCAGTGAGAGTGGAGTGTGTCCTGTCAACACACACCGTGCCCGCTCATCAAACAACATCAGCTGACTAATCTGTGTACTCTCATCTGGAATGAGTCGAATAGAGGATTCCTAATGAAATATGAAACTGTAATTTCTATTAAACCGTAATTACTGCACGCATTAATCAGTGCAGTGGAAATGGGCCTTGTGCTGAGAGAAAGAGAGCGGAGTAAAAAAAAAAAAAAAGGGAGAATGCTTCTGGCCTTTTGTGAATGAAAAGCGTGAACTCATCTGTTTGAGTGAATGATAATCACCTCCTATGAAATTCAGTCACTGTCCACGCACTTTTGTAATGACTCACTCTTTCAACACACTAGGTTATTATCTACTTTTTCATATTATAATAGAAGTCATAGTTTGGCCAGTGTTGTCTCTGCTTTGCATCATTCTGCCTTTTCTCACTTTAACGACTTTAAAGTAGAGGTGAAAGCGTTTTTGTGCCGTTTAGATGGACATCAGTGCACTATGCAGATCCTGGGTTTTAATCAGTCGACAGTGCCCCTGCAACCTTCCTTTTGTTTGTACAATTCTCCTTGTAATCTCTAATCCATCCTGGTTATTATCACTATCTTATCATTTCGTTCGCTGCCTTTCCGAGCCTTTATCTTCTTTTCTGTCTGTCTCCCCCATTAACCTTCCGATACTTTTTTTGTCTCCGTCTCGCTCGCTCTCTCTGTCCTCCAGCTTGGCCTCGTTGTTTTGTCAGCATGCTCTTTTCACTGACAGTTATCGCGGCACAGCTGCTTTGTATTCTCAGGGAGAGGACAGTGTGTTTACCTAGCGCAAATCCTCGACCTCTTCATAACTAGGGCCGACCTTGGCAGTGCACAGGCCGCCTCACCCCAGCATCAAGCTGGCGTGAGCGCTGACAGACCCGTCGAGGCCCCGGCTCTTTATCGATTCCGAGCAGGCCGTGGCACAGACAGTCTTGCCTGCTACTGTGACCCATACTCTTTATCAACCCCCCCTTGAGTCTGTGGAGACTAGACTGCTGCTATGCCCCTAAGGCGACGCAGTGCTTTAAAACCATCCCTGTCATGCATGCAAACATGAAGCCACACATTACGAGAGTGTTGTAGTCATGTGGACACACACACCCCTATGCACAGTAGTATTCAGCACATGCACCTCACAGAATGATGTAAGCATGTACACTCAATTATAACTACAATACAAACACACTTGCTGACTTGGCCTGTGACTGCTCTGATTTACTGTGCCTATTGTTAATGCTGCTTCACAGGGGCTGCCCTCCTGTCGCCAAAACAAACAGCGTGGTGCCCTCCCTCTTAAATAGGTAGCAACTGGATCTATTGATCTGCACAAGAACCACACACAGCCCAGGAGAATAAATCCTCACACTCCTGACGAGCTGGGTGAGCTAGAACTAAAAAGGACACAACGCAACATCCAATAGTCACACCGCAAAGAAACTAGGACATTAAAAAAAAAAAAAGGCTCCAGACTCTCCTCAGTCAACGTCACGCCCTGCTCAGAGGCAAAATCCTCTGTAAACAAACGTATGAACTTGTGCGCGCATCAAAGAGAGAATACGGCCATATGTGAGATTAAGAAAAACCGAAACAGGGACTCTGAGGCCAAATAGACATGCAATACTTTGCAATCTAATGGTCATGATGGGCAACCGTAAAATCAAATGTTGGACAGAAAGAGAAAAATTAGATGGAGAGGGCTCAGAGGAGTTGACACAGCAACGAGAAACAAATAAGAGAGACGGAGAAGTGGAAAAAAGTCAATAATCTTCACCTGCAAAAAAACCCCCCAAAAACATGACCGTGTGTAAAGTTTTATCGACACCATTACACTTGACCGCAGTGAAAGAGAAAAAAGGGCTACTTCTTTCACCCTGTCCTAGATTCAGAATAGCAAGTTTAATCCCAATTACTCCTTTTCCCCTCCTCCCCATCCTTAACGTTCTCTATCAGATCGACAATATCTCCCTGTGGTGAAACTGAGCTCATTCATTGTGTTTGCGTTGACTACACTCAGTATTTACAAATGTACGACTGTGTTTTCATATGTCATGCCATATAAAACCATAAAATGACGGCCTCTGGTCACTCGCAGTGGCAGGATGTGACAGTAGTCCCTGAGCTGTCCTAGGGTCTGCCAAGTGCTGGTTGACCCAGCTTCCCTCCAGAGGGATATTCACATGGAAGAACCAATTAAAAGTTTGTTAGAGTGCAATTAAAATCCCATGCCTGAAGAACATGAGGGATTAGTGCACACGTAGGGAAACACAGAAGCACAAACAACCAATTCCAACAAACATTAGAACAAAGTTTCAAATGTTAACTTCATGAATACAGGGATTCATAGACGCAATAAGATGTTTGTTTAATTCACCTGAGGAAAGACTTATGAAGCTGAAATGCCTTAAAAATAAAAATCAAGATTATCAGTGCAGCTGGCACTGAAAATACCAAATTTCATGCCAGCTGCTTAATTGTAAACTTTATGTTACAAATACATGTTATTATTTTCCCTTTATCTGTGTTTTGGGAGTTTGATTTTCTAACAATGTAGCTAAGCATTGCGTGATTTGATTGCTGTTCTTCTGACTGACAATTTACCCAAAAAGTGCACTATCAAGGAGGATGCACAAAATAGTCCCTGCTGCTTCAACCTACTGCAATAACAGAACTTTGACAAGAAAATGAAGGCAACTGCATATTTACTGTGATGATCACTTTCCACACCTGTCCCATTTAATGTCACTGCTGCTTGTTTTGTTCTCATAGAATTAACAGACATCATCAGGGTGTGAAAGGTATATAGTATGTATATATGTATTTATATGTGGAGTAAACTACAAATATTTCACAATAATGGTTCTATTAATTACACCCACTCTAAATAATGTACTCACATATGCAAAGCATCGGTGTATATGTAAACACAACACAAAGACCGACAGACAGACTGACAGACAGACAGACAGACAGACAAATAGATCAATCAATCTATCTATATATATATCTATATCTATATCTATATATCTATCTATCTATCTATCTATATCTATATATATCTATATATCTATATATATCTATATATCTATATATATCTATATATCTATATATATCTATATATCTATATATATATATATATATAATTACTTGTTTCTAGCCCTCTAGTATTTGCTAAACCTGTAGCAAATACAATCAGAGGTAACACAAAACAACAGCTGGGTACAAAACAATATATATCAACACCTGTTTCGAACCATTCTAGGGTACAACAGGCTGAAGTAGTGGGCTTCGAGTGTATATTTGTGGTAATTTTAGGAGCTTGCAAAAGAATGACTCAACTTCAACAGGCTGAAATTGCCGACAAATAGGGTCGATCTTTTTCTACCTAAACTTGTTTCCATCAAAGAAACTTTTTCCTTCTCCCCAGTAATTTGAAGTGTATCAGAGCTCTGTGGTAGCATCCAGTCAGATTGGTCAAAAAAAAGCAACAAAGCGGAAAGTGAACCAATGTCAGCGCAGACAGGCAAAGGCAAGCTTATCACAAAGTCAGCATGTCAAAGTCAAACTTTTCTCTGGTTAATACTTACTGTTGATACCTGATTAGAGGGAACTGTCAAAACCTGAAAGCATGATGCTTTTTTCATAATTTCATGCAGGCATGCTGCACAAAGAGTATTTTTTTTTCTCCTTCTTACCAACAAAGGACCATATTTCTATGCCGGTAAGTTCTGTCACCAGAACTACACCTCTCCAGGAATTCCATTATTGAGGCTTGAGGTGAAACAGTCATTCACTGGCATTTCAGTTGATAAGATAAATGTGATCAGGGCTGTCATCTCAATCTGACTATATTATGACATAGCTTTATCTGAGGCATAACAGGCAGAGACATATGAATCCAGAAATGTTTGCCATGTAGCACCAGACAGAGAGTACAAACATGTAGAGATCACATAAGACCAATACAAGAAGCAGCGCCAGAAAATTAACTCAGAGCAGCTCCATGTTGACTTATCTTCGCAGCCACAACTCTGCTTTCTTTAAAAATAATAAGAAATCCATAAGAAATGAGAGTGTTGACAGTGGGGAGAGGGGCAGGACAGAAAAACAGAAAGACAATAAGAGGGACGCCTTTGACGGTTGTCATCCGTCAGAGGCGTCCCTCAGCACTGTCCTGTCCTGTGCCTACTCAGTGTCTGCTCATGACATCTGTGCAGGAGAAACTAATCTGTCGCCCATGAGAAGGCTCTGGCCTTGATACCACATCAGCTGAAGTGAAACACATCAGGCTGCTGACATACCACCGTTTCTCCCTGAGAAAAAAATGAAGCCATCACTCATCGACACAAGCCGGCAAAATTACAAACTCACATCCCTCTACAGAAACGTCTTTCATCTTTCCTGCGCTTTCATTTCCCTTAGTGTGTCTGAAACTGTCTTTGCAAGATGCAAATGTTGAAAAATACTGCATTGGATGCTTGATTTCAGAACCATTTATAGCTTGAAATTCCTATTGGGGCATCATGACACTATAGTGACTGAACATTTAACTTCCTATTCCTATTTTACTCTATAGTGATATTGATTGAATCGGGCAGGAATATCTGTTTCAGAGACGTATAGCTTTGCAGCAACCATTATTTATATTGTCTGTTGGTGCAGGGGACTATCTTTTAGTATATCAGAAGAGAGCTCACAAAGTAGATAATAACAACTAAATGATGATTTAGTTAAAGGCAGATGAACGACAGGAAGGGGTTTTGATTTCTTGACATAACATGACAGTAAATTCAGGTTTTTTGCAAACAGCACGCTGTTAGTAATTTTATCTCAGATAGTGATGATGCTTTGAGCAGGATGTGGTTCAGTTGGCAGAGCGGGTCGTCCAATAACTGAAAGGTTGGCGGTTGGAATCCTGGCTCCGACTGTCCACATGTCAAAGTGTCCTTGGGCAAGACACTGAATCCTGAATTCCCCCCAGTGGGGAATGGAAGCATCCGCCCATTGGTGTATGTGAATAGGTGAATGGGAGGCATTGTAAAGTGCTTTTTTAAATTTTGTATATTAATACACAAATTATATTAAAGAGATACTGCCTTATTCAGACGAGATGAACTGGCAAGAAAAGGGAAGCTAAGTTTAATAAACTGTCCGTAGGATTCCTGTAGCGGGACGGTTAATTCCAGATGGCTATACAGACAATTACTTAAATGATCAAATGTTTGTCTTTTTATTCAGGCATGTGAATTAGATAAGGAAAAATGGCTGCAAGAACAGCAAGACTAATCACTGGGCGTACATGACAAGAGAGGTCTTTAAATCACTACAGATCTTAAGTAATTAACTCATCACCATCATTAAGCTATGATCACTGATATGAAACCTCTCAGTATGTTATATAAAGGCCCATTGTGAATGCTTGGTTAAATCGTACATTCATAATATAATTATCTATAATAAAGAAGACAGATAAAGACGTTAATATGAAAGACAAGGAGAAACTAAGAAAGAGAGAATCTGGCGAGAGGTCAGGATGGCGGTGAGCATATCTCAAGCAGAAATTCATTGTCTCTATTGACGCAGGATTAAAACTTCTCATCTGTTTATCACAGACAAGACCTCCAGGTGTGCGTCAATAACATGCGGTGCATCTCTGAAAACAGTCTAAATCATTAAATGTCAGCTATCTCAGATAACTCTGATGCTCTAAGCCACAAATATTGTGACATTCTGCCGCTGGCAATAGGAGATGAAGAGGATTTCAGGCAACATTGATGACAGAGTGGGCTTTTAATCAAGGGGGGGAGAAAGAGAGAGAGAGAGAGAGAGAGAGAGAGAGAGAGAGAGAGAGAGAGAGAGAGAGAGAGAAAGACAGTGAAACAATAAGAAGACAACACACCTCCTAATGCTATACACACTGACCTTAAATAAGAAAACAGGGAGGGCTGGGGAAATGCTTTGTTCTTTAAATGGAGAATAACATTGTTTGCAAATACTATCTCTATATATTTCCCCTCATTCTTTGTGCGACAGGCTAAAACACGTATACAATCATGTGGCAGCATTTTTTATAGCGGCCCCACAGGAAAACTTCATGTTGTGCAGAAGATTGTAATCGATAGCGAGCCGCCTAATGCAAATAGTAAATCTTTATCGGGTGACACACCATTCCTTTTGGGTGCTCATCTTCTCAGAGGGATCTTGGAATCCTTTGGCCTGGTTGCAGACATCAATACAGACCAACACTATGGCTGTAATTATCCTGCAATGCCCTCTTGGTTAAAAAAAGTTAACTGGTGTCATCAGGGCTCAGGCAACCCAGGAGAGGCGGATGGGTGGGAGGAGGACATATTGGAAAAGCGTCATGTGCGCACACATACACACACACACACACACACACATCTCCACCCACTTGCAAAACTGGCAGATCAGCACAAACAAACACACACTTTATTCCACCTACTCACGCTCCCACCAATACACACACCAGTGCTCACCAGATGGATGGCAAGTCTGATAATAGTTGAAATGAAGAAGTGGATCACTGGAGTCCATCCCCTTTTTTGACAGTTATGACTTAAAACTCCTCTGAGAAGTGAATCATATTGAAGTCTGGAGATGAACAATCAACATGGGACAAGATGAGAGTAGTACACAGAGGCCACGCACACCTTAGCAGGTCTTCTTTTCACTCAGGCTGCAGAATACAACTGAAATGAAAACGGCTTTTTTAAGGATGAAGACGTTGCTTCATATTTGCTCAAAAGAGCACAGTTGAGCTTTTCATGAGACTTTCAATAGCCCAAATCTTTGACTACAGCAGTTTTGATATTGAAAAGAAGTTTGTTCCTCAGCGAGTTCAGAATAGAAAAGAAATAAAGTTGTGCTTTCATGTAAAATCCTACATATTTACGAGGCCAATCAACACGGGCAAAGATTTGCCGCAGTGCCTGCAGTGGAGACGCCAATTGTGTACCTAACACTGCCAATATAAGTGTAAAGTAAAGTGCAATACCATCAGGATAATCACTGGTGCTAATAATAATAATCTCTGGCCTTGTGCTCATTATGAAGTTTATCTTTATTAACAGGGAAATTATGAACATCCCTCAAGAGGATCCAACTTGTAACACAGTTAGTACATAATTTACACCTAAGCTGAGTTAACAGTTTTCCAATTTTTCCTGGTGCCAGACCGGAAAAAAAAACAACCCCCATGTTTGTACACTGGTTGTTTGAGGGTTTTACAGCGTGTACTGTGCAGCTCATACATCACCATCTGCCTATAGGCTGCTTACGTCCCACAGCCCAGACTGACACTGCCAAAAAATGACTGCTGAACACACAGCCATCACTTTTCAGTTAGTGTAAACACTGCAGCTGATCTGATGCCTGGTGACAACCTCTAATGAAACACTTTGTGCGTGTGACTTCCTTCGGCTAATCAGAAACAAGACAGACCTATTTAAGCTCAAGTCTTTGTTCGCTAATGTCTCAGATGTGTGGTTGTCACTCCTCTAAGGGCTTTGAATGTGAAGTTAAGTTTCCTCTGTCTACCTGCCAGTGCTCATTTAAAACCCTTCAGAAAAATGTAAATGCTGTTTAAAAGTGTGAAAAGAACAGTCTGTACCAACGATGGCACTGATGTGAAGTGAGAGGAGGAGATTAATAATCAGAAATAAAAACGACGAGAAATCAGAAGGGAGGAAAAAACCCCTCAAAGTGTACATTAGGAATAACTCTGGTGATTACCACACCACGTGGCGTGTGAATGGTGTGGACCACCCAGAGACGCAGATGGGAGGCTGCAGCAGCTTAACCAAGCGCTAATTCTAAAGCCCTAAAAAATCTCTTTTCCCCTCTGAGACCATAAACAAACTTTAACGGCTGCATCTGTATCTGAAAACCTTTTTGCTGTGGTGTGGTTCCACCCCGCCTGTCTCGCCTCTAATATGACTATGGATCCTTCCACTTGACAACATAAACAACTTCTCAATTAGCAGCCCCGTTTGTACGGATATTTACAGTGTCTAATTCACAAGAGGTGCGGCCGACTGAGTCTGCGTGGCACACCGACAAAAGGGATAAAGCGTGTATTTGTGCGTCTGTAATTGAACTTTGTGTATGGATATGTGTGTGGCAGGGATGCGCCTCTGTGCAGTCTTGTGTGAATGTGAGAGATGGCGCACTAAAATAAGTCATAAACTGCTGATCGGCTTTGTGGTTTGGAAGTTCATTAACATGTCTGACGCTTTGATCTGCTAATAAAGTCGAAGGGGGTGCGAGTGTAAACACAAGCCCTGATTTTTACACCAGTCCCTTAACTTCTGCAGGAGATGGAGGGAAAGATGGCAAGAAAACAGAACAGGGATACAAAAAAGAATAAACGCTTTAGGCAAGGTGACCAATAACTAGCCTGCAGAGACACAGAGAGCCAATTGGAGTGAGATAACACAGTGACATCCAGGAGCTGAGATAGATGGAGAGAAGCCATCTGTCTCTTGCATTGCCGTTCTGCACTAACCGTCAGTGGAGCAGCCAGTGGATCCGTCACTGGAGCAGTAGCGCATCTCGATCCTCTGCCTGCCCACTTCTAAGAGGCTCGGGTCCGGGATGCGGGCCTTGCACGTGTAGCGGAAACGCTGCTCGTAGTGGCCGCCGTTGTCCGAGATGTTGACGGGCGTCCACGGCGTCCAGGGTGTGGTCTTCTTCAGGTCGGGGCAAGGAAGAGTGTTGCACGACTGGTACTCCTGCATCCACAGAAAAGGGACACGTTTCAATACGAGTAAACACTCTGCTTTTCATTTCACAATTTCACACACGTCTAATTGTAGACAGGTGATTTTTCTGCGTCTGGTAAGAAAAAGCTAAATCATTAAAGAGACTATTAAAAATCACACACTCAGACGAACAATTTTTTCTGTGTGTATTGTCTAAGCATAATAATGTACAGAACAGCTTTTAGCATTCTCAGCAGTGAGTAATCCAAAATTAAACGGCTTCCTTTTATGAGCAATAAACAGACTTTACAAAGCTTTCATCACTGTGTATTCTTGTGTGTGTCTTGACTCTACTTCTGGCTGCTTAATATTGTTGGATCCGGTACCTCTTATCCTCCCAAATATCAATCATCAACCAACTCAGCCTTATTTTCCTGGTACTGCCATTCTGCCAGCACGGTACAGAATAAGGATACATTCCCATTAGACCACTTGCTGAACATGGCATGAGGCAAACAAGCCAGGCAGAAAAGGTCATTGATCAAGCTTAATTTATAGCCAAGGGTAAAGGATGGATGGTATGCAGGGAGAGAGGGGAGGAGAAGGCACAGGAGAGAAGCCACCAACCTTAAAAAAAAAAAAAAAAAAAAAAAAGTTGATATAGAAAGAAGTGAAGCTAAGAAGGGGAGTGAGGAAATAAAAAAAAGGAGGCTATAATAGCAACCATTTTTTGCATCTGCATCTGGCTTCAAGAACCGGGTAGTAAAAATGAAAAAACACAGTGCTGAAACTCTAGCAGCATGATATGTGAGTCTCTTTCAGAAGTGCCATACGTATATATTTTACCTCTACTTCCCTCGGCCAACTTCTATTTGGAATAGCCGTCAAAAAAAAAAAAAATCCTCTTTCTATGCAGCTATATTTGATGATAGGATTCAAGAAGATAATAGGTGGGTAATAGGCAATACGGACTCCTTTATGCTCCGCTAAATAAATTAGGAGGCGGAGGTAGTGATACGTCGGAGGCAAATGACACCGTAACTCACCGAGGAGAAGGTGAGGTGGCTGCCATTTTCCTCACCGCTTGTTTATTTATGCTGAATAGGCCTTGAGTGACTGCCAGACCTTGACAAAATAAGATAAGAGTTCCTTTCTGCACATCCGTCAGCCTGTCACAGGGGATAGGCTGACGGGTCAGTCCAGAAGAGGTGCGTATACATTATACAGTAGCCGGGCCTATTTTTCAACTTCTTTCACTTCCTCTTTTATGCTCTCTCTTGATCTGACTTTTCATCCATCTACCTATCTTTATATTTTTTATTCCTTTCACCCCGATTCTTACAAATGGTTCATAGATGGCTTTGTGGCAGCTCTCTTTCGCCCCTCTCCTTGTTTCTATCCCCTCTACAGCACCTCCATCTCTGTTTCATCTCTCCATGTCTCTCCCTATCCAACCTGGTTTCTGTCTCCTCCTCTCTGCCCCTTTCTCCCACACCCCCGCCCCCGTCTCCCTTCCCCGGGGTACCAAGGTTAAAAACACAGGGAGGATTTAGATTCTGTTAGGGCCTGGTGATGAATGAGGGTGTCACCTCCACCGCACTTCCTGCCTCTCTCCATCTAGCGCAGTAATCATCTCCAGACATTAATATTTAACATCATCACGCATCACAGACTGGCCCACAATCTGTGATAATCAGCCAATAACAAAGAAAGAAGAGGAAGGGAAAAAAAAAAAAAACTCCTCAGCGTCTTGCGGACCGCCGCCTACAGCAACAAAAACCAACACATGGTATGAATAGGGGGAAAAGGCAAACGATCTGTGGGTGTTTGTTGTGTGAGTTGTTGATGGTGGCCAAACACGGTAAATATTTAATGAGGCTTGTCTGGTAAGCGTTTCTGCCTGTACTCTCTGAGGATTAGTGTTGATGCAGAGGGCTAAGGAGATAATTACTGGGTTTAAAGCTAAACCTCATTCAAGGTCTCCAAAGGCAACCTCATCAACTACAGCTAAAGCATATGTATTTGATAGTAAGGTAGTATATACACAATAAAGCTGCCACACTGAATGAAAAAAAAAAATATCACAAGCACTTTTTATTAAAGTCCATTCACTGTATAGCGACTTCTGTAGATCTCCTCTGAGTGGGCTGTGAACTACTTCCACTGGGGACACAAGAAAATATGAAAAATGAAAAAGAAAGGTAAGGAAATACTGATCAGCTTTAATTTACTTTACTTTTACTTAATGGTTCATTTGATGGGGACAGATACAAGCACAAAGAGCGATCTCATGTAAGTGTTACAGCATTTGTAGCCAATGCCAATATTTGTCTATAGAAGGGTTTTTACAGAATAAAAAAAGGAAAATATTAGATGGAAAGTATAACCTGGGTCCAGATTGAAAGAAATATTGTAATATTGTAACACTCAAGTGATACAACTGGATATTATTACACTTAAAACTGGACTTGAGTGCAAGTTTGTTGCTGAATAAACCAGGATTTGTGGTTTTCTTAAATGCGGCACAGCTTGTAGAAGATTTCAGATGTTGAGGAAGAGAGTTCTAAAGTTTTTCTCCTTTCACAGAGAGCCATGTCTGAGCACAAGGTGTTCTACAGGCTAGAACTTTGGAGTTTCCACATGAAGCTGCTCTGGTGGATCTGCAGTTTATTTCTGTATTTACCAAAAGACTGAGGAGCGAGTCCAAAATACATTTAACCTCCTAAGACCCAGGAGCCCCACAGCATTTTGAGTTTTGGCTTTTTTTTTAATTAAATAATTGCTTATATTGGAAACATCATGATGCAACAGTTTTTTCAGATGCATTCTTAAAAAAATTTATGGAATGTCATTTGCAGTGAACAGTTGTTTCTTTTTTTGTTTTTGTTTTGTATAAAGCTGTGAATTTCTTGTCCTCATATGTGGACAGTGGGTCCTAGGAGGTTAAATACTAGTGTTATGTAGTTGAAATCAATAAAATGAGCAAAACTAAAATGTAGCAGTGATAATATCATTCTTGCTTTTTTGATCACAATTTTTTTAAAATACTGTTTCCACTACTTCCTATAAATACAGGACAGGCTATGTACCATAACAGGGTTAGATTTTTATTTAGATTTTTAAATTTATTTATTTTTTAATGTACTTTTTATTTTTGATTTTGATTCGGACAGCAGGACTACTTCGCCTGTTCTCACATGACATGAATCGACCACAGAAGAAGAAGAAGAGTGTGACACGAAAACACGGAGGAGGTGAGTGATTTTCTAAATACAGAGCAGGGATGTTTTTTGTTTTTAACTCAAGTGTCGTCCCTTGAGGCGGTTACTGTTGTGTGTATGTACTGTAAGTCACCCAAATAGAAGAAGAAAATAATACTTTTGTGGCAGGGCCCAAATATTTTTTTCCTCTAGATTTCACCTTTCTTAAATGATTTATTACCATTTATTATAATAGTATCCTCTGTATTTTGTGTTTTTTGAATGAAAACCACATATTTTATTGTATTAAATTTACTGATCATGTAGATGTTCATAGAGGCTTCGATCAGAGTTGAGTGTTATTATATCAGAAACAGAGAAAACTGAAGAAAAAGTGACTTTTTCCAGCAAAAATATCATTAACTGAACATAAAAACAAGTGTCTCCATCCACTGTCATTGATCCAACTTCATGGGTTTTACTAGTGAATCAATGTTGTAGAAGATGCTGGTGTTTCCACGGTAACTACGGAGCCTCTGAACGTCCAAATGGGTCATATCTGATGACCATGAAAAGATGACAAACTGTATTTTACACCAATTATTTACATGTTTTGATAGGATTAGTGGTTATGTAATATTTTAGATCAGTAGATGGTTTTGTTCATCAGTCGCTCTTTGGGTCTTTATGGGTTAAACCGGTGGTCTCATCTTGGGACCCACATTTTCTAATGATCATCAAGCTGCGACCCATTTTTAAGGAAATCAATCCAACCAAATGTATGTTTCAAATAATAAGCATTTCTAAAACATCATTATGGACTTCTTTGAATAAAATTTACACATATTTTCCCTCCCTGCATTCACTTAAAGTACACTGTTTCAGTTGGTTCCGCTCTGGGTAACATTCCAGTTCTGACAAACATTTAAGTTTTAGTTTTATAATGACAAAGTTTAACACACTCAAGGTCACATTTGTGCTACATCTTGCCTGCAAATGGCAAACTTGATTGATTGCCAAGCGCAAAGTCAATATCTACTGCGGTTCGTTGACACGTCTGTCAATCTAAACCTCCGGCAGATAGAAATAAAAGCATGAATTGTATTTACTCAGCACACAATTTACAACCCAATCAGGACGGATTACTGGTTTTAAATAATCTCTTAACCGAATTTAGAGAGCAATTACTGTGCTGTGACATATATTGTAGCAATGACACTAAATGACATATGCCACAACTGAAGATTCTAGCCCTATCATCCACTTCTAGGAACAAAACATCCACAGGAAACACTACGCCACTATTGAACTATATGTTAAAACATCTTTCTTCATAATATTAGCTTAAATCCAGGAAGGCCTCATATTTTATTTATATTCTACCACTGCTTCCAAGCAGAGCCACACACCTGTTACATAGGGTAAATATCCTATGTTATTTATAGAGATTCGGAATTGATTCCAAATTAAACCGGAGTTACACAATGGGGCTTTTTCCACACCTGATCCATGTGCATAGATAATGAACAATGCGCTGGTCCTAAAAACCTGCATGAGGTTATTTTGTTCAACACAGAAAACTAATCAGGAATCAATAAGACAAGAATTAGACCAATAAGTAGAAAAAATGATGGCACTGATGGTATCAATAAAACCCAATCCCATCATTTAAAATGGTTAATTCATCATATTGATATACTTCAACCTACAACTGAAAAAGATTTTATTGGTGTTGGAGAAGGTGGGATAATACAGCGACTATATAAAACGTGTTGAAGATGCAGCTAGTGTGTTCTCCGTTGCCCTTGTGTCACCATGGGGTCCATGGTGTGAAGAAAGAATAAAACCCCCCGCTGTTCACTGTATTACATGCGGTAATAAATCTTGAAGAAGGGTGGATAGTCTCTTACAGACATGAAGAGGCTATGCATGTAAATACAAATATTGGCATGAAAACAAAAACATTCTCTTCTGCTTTTGAAGTGGCAATTTTATGACACGTTTTGAATAATGCATCGACTGGACCTGGGGATGGGAATAAACATCATTGCATCTCTGGACATAAAATAGCAAAAAAAAATTACCCCCCCCCCCAAAAAAAACAAAACAAAACAAAAAAAAACCAGAGCAGCATCTTAACCTCAACACTGTCTGTCTGAACAAAAAGAAGTCACAATGTTAGAATCAAAAATGAAGGTAAAAGATGCAAATCAAAATGAGCTATTTCCATGTTTAATCTATTTCTTTCCGGTTAATAAAACAAAGTAATAAAACAATAAAAAATCTTACGCAACAAAAAACAGGAAACATTTCCACCACTTTTCACTCAGCCACACTCACATCTCAATTTCACAGAAATTGACCAAAAGTGAAAACATGGTGGAACGCAGTCGAATGTGACAAGTGGCATGTGGAACACAAAATTGGATTCAATTAGTCCACTGATTTCAGCTCATATCGGCACCCCCCCCACCACCCCCGGCAAACGCAGTGATATGCATTATGGACAAATGGAGAGCAGTGATTTTATGCTGTGCAACACCTTTAACAGGCAGCTGCTCAGGGATGGGCGATACTATAATGTGTTTCTGGCTGTAGCTCAGGAGAGCTGGGCAGGAGGACGCCTGATAGCATCTTTACTGCCTCACACAAACAAGCTGTCTGGCCACTATAGATGTGCTTTTCCGAATTGAAACGTTTTGTGTGTGCATGCTTAAAACCGCGTGCCTCAAGCCAACTATGAGTGAAACTTTGACTTAAGGCGGGCACTTTGGCACTGATTTGTGTCGGTGTGTACGTGTGCGCATGCATGTTTATGAGTTTATGCATGGCCGAGTTGCAGACTCAGGCAGGTCCTATCTTATTCTATCCGCATCCGCAGATTCTCTCCTTATTTTTTAGGTGTTAGAGGCTGAGGGGATACAAGTTGAGAAAGAAGAAGGGCATAAAAAAGAAGGGAGAGATAGTCACCGTAGTGTGAGTGCTGTGAAAATATAAGCCCTCAGCTCCTCTCCTATTTTTATTGAAGAATGTATGAATGTGGAGTGGAAGGTGAAATATAGTATATTATACGTCTTTACTCCTTTGTGTATGTGGAACGTGTGTAGGTGTGTGTGTGTTTGTGTGTGTGTGTGTGTGTGTGTAGGTATAAAAGGCTCTCTATGGTGTCCGACCAGCTGTGGGAGGTGAATAATAAGGGCTCGTGCCTCTCCAACCTCCTACCATCATTACACTCATTACACTTCTTATTGGACTGGGAGAACTGTATTTGTGTGAGTTGTTGCAGTGTTGGTTCACACACACACACACACACACACACACGCACACACTGTTTGTACCCCCACATTTAAATCAATTGTCCAGATGTGAGAACAAATGCTCGCCAGTGCCTGCATCTTTATCTGCTGCGGTGGAGTCCACAGAGATGGAGGCCTAATGTTCCTCAAGTCTCCATGACACATCAGTTCAATTAGCGGCGCCGACCAAAACACACTTTGTCAAACTCAGACTTTCCTGTCTCTCTCTCTCTCTCTGTGTCATGCTCTCTCTCTCCCTCTTTGTTTCCCCACCCGTCTGACTCCATAATGAAGCCCGCTGTTCGATAGAAGAGGGTCTGCTGGCAACACACACAAACACACATGCACACACACACACACACACACACACCAGTATAACGTGAACAATACAAAAACACACATCAGTCTGCCTATACAAATACTGACTGCTTAACTTTCATTTAACATCCCTGCTGCATAACTGAACGGCGGGGCAGGTAAATAGAACAGCTCTCAATATCATTAAGCAGCTCTGTGCATCATCAGTTCTTCCTGGCCCATATTTGACTTATTTAACGCTGAGAGCCAGAGTCAAGACGTGCCTTTCAACGGAGAAGAATGGGCTCTTTTGATCCTTTAGATGTAAGATATATTTGATGCACTATAGTGTATAAAGCAGGAAATACCACTGTGAATATCTTCTTGAAGATAACAAATCTCAGCAGTGAGGGTTCTTTCATGTAATGCAATGAAATTAAAAGAAAAGACTAGGGTATGATGTAGAGTCCTAGCTTTTTTTATATTCAACCAGATCAAGTTATTTTACACGGTATACTGAAATTCTAAGTATATTTCATAAGGTACACCCCGTGGGCATATTTTTTTACGCATTAACTTGCAGCTAATTAGCAGAATAACTATAAAATATACACACTGCGTTTTACATTGCAACATGTTCTATATAAAAGGATTAAATGACAACACAATGAAGTGAATTCTGGCAGGAATACGAAGACTGTGGGTTTACTGTCATGTACTGTTCAGGATGAACAAGTATGTCAGAATGAATGGCACCGCAGCCAGTGGTAAAACAACAAACGCATTTGATATGTTAAAACCTACTGACTGTAACATTTATAATAAAAAGTGAATGGATATCTTTCATTTTGACTCCTCTAATATAAAATAAACTGTGTACACTTTTTTCTATTCATCTGATACCGGAGTCTACTTCATCTTACTCAGTGGAGTCGAGGTTAAACACTACGGTGCAGTACGTCGGCGCTAGGTCACCAGAGTCTTGCAGGTTTATTCAGATATGTTTTGCTTGTTCCTCTGGGCATTTAAACCTCTAATGCAGATACAGTAAATGAGAGCTGGAGCACTGCTGCGTGGACCCCAGCTCAGACTGCTGTGGCCTTTTGCATCAGCAAAATGAGGCGCAGAGCACCTCAGGACTAAATACGTTGCTGGAGATAAGAAGTGTGACGGTTAAGGCAATGACACACAGGGCAGCATTAGGTGGGCTTTAATGGAAATAAGGCATGTAGAGAGTTTGTTCCTTTAATCAGGTTGCAACATTTTGTTGTCAGAGTAGCAGAGCCGCCTACTGAGTAGAAACACTTTTGTTTAAATTGCAGTGTCCTTGACCTGGAGTTCCCACTAGCTTTAGTTTAGCTATTCTCTGTGCTCTGTGTTCCCTATGGAGAAGGTATGAAGATAAAACATTCTGCCTCAGGGATCAATATAGAATGAGGCAAAAAAAAAACAAAAAATAACTTAATATGTGTTTTGCTCAGTGATTTATTTGATAGACTTTTGGGAATGTTGACGTAACATCATCAACATCTATGTTACATTTCATAAGTACAAGATAGTATTTTTCACATCCCCCCCCCCCAAATCTCCATCTAGCATCAAGCAGATGTTAGCTCATCACTGCTGATTAATGTCTGGCAACTGGCAAATGTCTAGAGCTGACCACAGGTGGCTGCGGCAGTATCAGCCCTGACAGGTAAACACCAATGCGCACACATACATATGTGCACAGCCTTCCAAGACATACACAATGTTCATCTTTTTAGGTCTCAGTAGGGTTGCTTGTTTTACAAAGTAGCTGTGATGACACAATCTGCAATGTGTTTGTGCGTGAATGCGGTCTCCTTCTGTTTAATTAAACGCGGATCTGTCCGGGGGAAGAGAACCAAGACAGATGGCACATAAAAACCAAAACTCCATCACACTTTTCACTTTTTGGAGGAATCTTTGATAAAATTAAAAGAACATATTCCCATCATCCATAATATTTAAGCACTAACACAAATTTATGACTGTATTAATTTTAGAGGCATGAGTGCATGTTGCTTGGAATTTAAAACCGGCCGGCTTCGAACAGTTGAGCTGTATTTCTTCGGGGCTTTAAGTGCAGTGAGACAATTGCTGTACATTAGCATCCGTGCCATTAAGCACCTTATCAGAGCTCTAAATGAAAACCAGCAACATGTTTCTTTGATCTGAGGAAATATGCAGCAATAATACCAGTTAGGCAAGCTGTCCAAACAGTTCCCTCTGTGAAAGCAAAGGTGTCTGTGAAGTCTGCATGCAATTATTCCAAAGTCGGATGGCAAGAGACGGCCCTAATTAAGTCCATGTCACAATGTAAGAAGACAGGGAGTGGATGCAGAAACAAAACAAAATAAAAGGGGACCACAAGGTCTAAAAAACAGCGAAGAAGAGTGTCAAAAAGCTAATGAGTGAAACAGGAGGAGGAGAGTTAGGTGAAATAGAGTATTGAGCCAATGCTACATGCTTTTAACTCTATCTCAATCAACTTAAAACTGTCCCTATCCCTTATCACATATACCTACAATCCACCTTGAACACTTCCATCTGGGCCTGAGATCAGCTCCAGACATATGAGGCATCAAATTGTACCCACAAATACTGACAATCAAAGACAAGTCCTCCTTTTGGGAGCAGAAATCAGCAGATATTGCAATTCCCTTGAGCTGTCAATCACTTTGCGTTTCTTAACTCAGTTCTTCAAGGAATACCCCGCCATTCCCAGGATGTTTCAGTGAAGATAATGCCTGCTGCACAGTGACAGAAATCAAACAGCTGACGTCTAATGCAAATGTATATGTGAGAGAGGAGGCAGTTACATGTAACAGTAGATGATATGGCGTGACTGTTAAATTGCTATTTAATGGGAGGTCAGTATTTTCATTTGGGTGTACTGCAGTAACTAATGTGTCACGGGCAATTATCGAATACTATATATACTCCTGAGGTTGCAAGGCCTTGTGTGGGATGTTTCATAATGTTGGCAGTGTATTATTTAGCTTTACATCGGGCCATTACACAACCTGTGGGGTGTACTTTTTTATCTAAATGTGACTTGGCTCATAGAACGCTGTTCATCCAGCATTAGTTTAGATGACTTTTCTTATCCGATCATTTCATCCTCATGGATAAAGACATTATTAAACTGCAGAAACATTGCACGGTATGTGTGTTATCCTGATGTAACTCTAATAATAAACTAAACCCCAAATATACTCGGCTGCCTTTTTGAAAAGGTGCGGATTAATGTTGGCCTTACATAATCCGAAAATCACATATTCCGTCAAAATGGTAACAAATGCACACAAACACGCAAACAAACGAGCAAACAAAAACACACTTCAAGGATCCAATGCTTCCACAAGGCCCTGACCCACATTCTCTAATCCATTTCCAAGAGGGACATGAGAAGATACAGCTATCATGTTCATTCTCTCTTATTTTTACCAAGGCCGTGGAAGAGCGAGAATGTGTGTGTATGTGAAAATAGCACCAGAAATAACACAAGCATCACATCATTCTGTCAACAAGGACAACACAGAGGCTCGTATTTCAACACTTCCTTGCATCATCTGCGCTTTGGAGAAAGCATTCTGGCAGGAAATAAGCCTATTCATATGTGGAGTGATTACTGTGTGTGTGTGCGGTATTAAATAGGTCTTGGTAATAAATCTGATGGATGCTGCCACTGTATAAATATAGCCAGGGGATTTGGTCATGTTAGATGTTCCAATTTCATCACCACTCACTGCATCAGATGGCTTAGGCTGAGATTCCACACAATGGTGAAAGAGAAGGACGGATAGATAGATGGTGCACATGACGGCTTTTACTTGACGTGATATACTGTACCTGACCACACCCTGGACAGTCGTTGCCATTCTCACAGGTTCGCCGTCGTGACTGGATGCCTCCGCCACAAGGCACGGTGCAGCGTTCCCATGCCGACCAGGCAGACCAATAGACATGTGGCGGGCAGGGCAGGTGTTCATTGCAGTACCTGGGGATAAAGCAGATGAATTTGCAGCTGCATTTAATCAGTTTGACTCAGTGAAATCTAAAAGACATCTCACACAGCTAACGATATGGCAAAACATCACAAGTAAAAAGGTTATTCACTCTCCTGAGGAAAATACCTGGTACTTTTGCTGCTACATGCTTGGCTATGTTCACTTGCAAATTTCTAATTTGATGAAAACCTCCAGACCAGTGAGGGTAGTGGGGGTTGATAAGAGCAGAGAGTACACCGTACAAGGAAGAAAACCTTCAGCTTCAGATGGAAATTATCCAAAGAGATGTGGTTAAGTCGAGTAATAATTCTCTTCAAGTGACCGCCTTCATTTTCAGTTGTGTAATCTTTGACTTTACCTTTTTTTTTTGAGGTATAATCTGAAAACCTTGACAATAAAACTTAATGGATGAGTTTATTTTTTCCGAATAAACTGCGCACATACAAATACAGTAAATTTTATGTAACATTTTGTTTTTTAGAAGTTACTAGGATACAGAATGGCTACTTTATCTGACTTTGTATGCTAAAATTATAAGTGAAGGGCACTAAAGACGTCACTACACTTTTAGCTTTGCCACTGAACTGAAATAACCACAAAGACTTCATACAATACCACAAGACAGGGCTGTCTAAAAAGGCATGTAAACTTCACTGAGAACAAACCATTGCAAATCTAAAACCTCACTTTGATGTGGCCTCGGAGAACAGAGAAGCTCTGTGAACCATCTGATAAAAGAATGCCACCAAAGACAGATCTGTGGTCTATGTATGCATGTGTTGCTCACTTTCAGGAGACTTAACATGCATAAAAGTAGATCTAAGAAAATTTCATCTTGAATATCAATGAACGTGCATATGCATTCTGCATAATTCATTGACACGGTCTATAAAAAAGCCACAAGATACATGCATCATATCTAATTACATCGTTTTACAAGGCAGGATTACTGCAATGTCTAAAAGGCTTTATAACTCAATATACAATAACGGCAAACGATTGCCAAGCTTATTAGAGCAATATAGTTTATTTTATAAGTTTTACACTTCCTATAAAACTGCTTTTATTACAGTTTTGTTGTGTTTTGACACATAGCTGCCTTTTGAGAAAAATACTTTTTGTGTTAAAATAGCTTAAACTGCAGAGGTTCTGGCTCAGCGTTTACATTGTACTATTCCCAAATACTTTACTATTGTTCATGGTAAATCAGAAGTTACATTCTGTATACCCTGGCTGTAAAAACCCGTAGAGCAGTGTATTCTTTTCTGCTTTTACCAATCTGCATGCTTGGAGTGTGATGATATAGTGGAATTGGGGTGTGGGGCTGAAAAGAAATGAGAAACCAGGGTATGGATTACAATCTTGCACATCTTGCCTGAAAAGAAAGAAAGACAGACATAAGCACTTACCCACACATAGACAGTAATGGATGCAAGCTTGTATGGAGAACCACAGTGCACCCCTTGCATGACAGCGCAATGAAAAACTGCACCGATCAATATGAAGCAGATTTAGAGCTTCAAAATCACAGTCATACACACTTTAATCACTTCAGACATGTCTGTGGCTTTGGTCCATCGTATCTAATCCTTTTCTCCTCTCTCTCTGCAAACACACAGGGCTGAACAGACTAAAACGCTGCTAATTACTCGCTATAGGCTGAGTAAGCAGTGTGGACAATGTCAGCGTTCTAAGGGAAATATCAACAGAAGGTTCATAAATGCAGGCATTAACTAGCCAGATTTAAGCCCATAGCGCTGCCTTGCACGGTCGGTTTCAGAACATTTGCTTTATCTCTAAAAGCTCTGCCCGCTGCAAACAATCAGGGCCAAACTTATTGGAAGACTGTTTGCTATAAGAAGACAGAGGAAAAAGGTTTAGCTTTGGCCTTTGAGCCTTTACTTTAGCACAAATGTATTTACATATAGGCTCACATCATATGCATGGACATGTGTAAGCATAAATCCATATAAGGCACTGGGACTCAGCAGACAAAGTAAGTGTGTAATACGGCTTATTGCAGACGCCTAACACCTTGGAAAGGAGGCCTGTGCCCCATAAAATAAAAGCCTCTCATGGCATTAAAAGAAACATTCAGTGTGCAAAAGCTGAAAAAATGCCAGTCCTTTCATTCCATGTGGATTAAAGCTTGTACAGAGGACTTTACCTATTTCACACATGGGCGGCTACAAACAACAGATACGGTGCAAGTTTTTGGACACCGGTTGCAGTGAGTCTCCCCCAGTGTTTTGGCAATACAGAGTACATGCCTGACACACCTGAATATGCTCATATTTATGGGCATCTGGATATGTTAGAAAATGGGCCAGCAAACACGGAATGATAAATAATTGTTAAGGGTCCAAGAAAAAGTACTTTCAAGACTCTTCTGCTATTTTACACCACCTCACCCCTTGGATTAAATACAAAACAATGATTTCGGATTAGCTGAGTGATATGAAAAACAAGAATGCAACATGAAAGAAAAATGATTATTTCAACTGACAACAATATGGAAATTGTTGGCCTGAACTAAAATCTTTTAAAATCTTTCTATTTTTTAACCCTTTTAAAAAAGTATGCAGTGCCTCTATGGTTTCAGCTAGTTATCCTGAACCCAACTGCTTTAAAAAGACTTTATTTAAGCTTGTACAGTGAATAAATTATGTACAAAGTAATATCTGTTATACATTGTATTAATCAGTTCATCTTATTTCCATACATGTACTGTATTTGGAGTTAGATCTTAAAGACCTAAAGCTATTTCTGTGACTTCTAAATGATTTTTTTTTTTAATATATTTAACCATTTCTGAGTGGTTTCATTTTAATATTGCCCTCTATATTTTGTATTTTTGCTGTGGAAATCAAACATTTTCCTATACTGACCATGTCAATATTAATAAAAGCTCAGAGTAGTAAATTCAAAGGTTATTATAGCAAAACAGAGAAAAACGATGAAAAATAGACTTTTTCAGCATCTCCAACCACTGCCATTTGTTTTATTGGTGAACCACTGTTGCAGAAGATGACAGTGTTTCCATGTTCACTAAGGAGCCTCTAATAAAATATATTCATACGATTAAGTGGTCCAAAAGTTATTAAACATTTTGCATCAGTAGATGATTTTAGTTGATGGCAGCTGTTCAGGTCTTTAAGGGTTACCAACAAACCAGATGTGTCCATGTGTCTAACTTTGCCAAGTCCAACACAGTCTGATGAATTGCGTTGTCTGTGATTTTGTTATTGCAGTATCCCAAAAGGTCATCCAAAAATATCTCATATTTATATTACCTGAAAACAACTGCTGAAAATAGTAAAATGATCACTGATACAGTATTACATATAATCATCTGTGGAGGCTGAATGATGATGAGTTATTTTTAAAAAGGCAAAAGGAGGGGTATCAAAACTATACTTTCATTCACCCCCAGCTGATTAACGGTGATGAATTTGCTGCCTTTCTCACGGACCTATGCTCATACTGAACCCACATCTGCACACATGCACACACAATCCTTTTCCAGCCCTCACAGCTGGCCTCTAACTGGCCTAAGGTGTTTTAAATAGCTGAACAGAGCAAGTACAGAAACGCAGGAAGGAGATGAAACAAACAAGATTAAAGCAAGGGAAAGAAAAAGAAAAAAAAAAAGAGTGGGTGGCAAAAATCTGTTTCTGGCCCCCCCGTGTTCTTTTGAGCCAGCGGTCTCTTTGTGTGGCTCATGAGTAACTTGACTGTGCCTGTCACTCCATATATTATTCTCAGATCTCCTGGTGGACTGGTCCTTTACTGTTCGACTGCTCCACCAGGAGCATTAGCCGGGAAAGGTGGGAGGTTAGTGGACGAAAAGAGGAAGAGAGGAAATGAAAGAGTCCAGAGAAAAGAGGAGAGAAAAAAATTTAATATAAAGTTCATCGTTGAAGGCCATATCCAATTACTCGCCCATCACAATGCTTTTTCCGTTGCCGTGGTAACCATTGGCAACAATTGGTTTCTCTTTCTCCCTGTATCTTCTGAAAATATATTTATTTGAAATTTTTTCTGCCTCCACGTATGTTAAAGGTAGGAACTTGATAAAAAAAAAGCAAAAAACTAAACAAAACAAAAAAAAAATAAAAGCATGATGTCATGCCGCGAAATACACACATTTAATTAACACATACAGTAGATCTCTATTTAAATTTATTGAAATAAGATACTGTACTATTGCAACTTCTTCCTAACCTCCAAACACAACGCTTTTCAAGATTGTGCAAACATTAAACAAAAGTTTCACAGAATAAACCAAGAGACATACACAACTTTATGAATACTCATCTCTTGACCTTTTCTACTTGGGCTACTTTGTATGACTCTTTGTGTTTCTCTACATACTCTCCTTGAAAAAATTATTTTTTTTTCTCAGGCCTTGAAGGTTGCTTAGAAACCACACATACATCTTTACAAGGCGATTATTCTCACCAAAGCCTCCAAAGCTTCAAAACGTAAACTCAGCCTGTGTGTGAAAGCCAGATAATTACCCGAGCACAGGCCTATCCCACTTATTCCTTAATTGGCTGTCACAAAGTTGGACATAAGTGAAAAAAAGAAAAGAAAAAGTCACAGTCAAAGTCGTACTTCCGAACTGCAGGTTGCAAATTAAAGTAAAAAATGGGTTTCCTATTTCTTTCACATGCACAGGAATCTAAGCAGGCGTGGACAAGCTGTAATGTCAGAACATTTGATATCTATATGTAAAAATGTGTGTATTATACCTCTCCTCCCGGTTCTGGCCGACACATACTCGTCCACCGTGGCGAGGGGTTGGATTACTACAGGACCGCTGGCGAACCTGGAAGCCTATTCCACAGCTGGTGCTACAGGGAGACCAGGATGTCCAAGGAGTCCAAGCTCCGTTTCTATGGAGACACACAGTTCAACATCAGTTCGCGTAATTCATCCACAGATGCTACACTGTAATCAAAACAACATGATTACAGTATAGCTTGAAGACACTCATAATAGCCGGCTGAGCCACACTTTTCATAATACGATCAGAAGAGACACCGGTTGCTTTGTTCACTCATACAGAGCCTGTAATATGGTTTAAATTTACACTGGACGATGAGCTGACTTGGGTGTAACATGAGTGAATAAAAGGGAATAAATGCATTTAACTAGGAACATGTAACTGCAATGAATAAAGGCTGTGATAGTAATTAGGAGATGACATTTTTGTGCTTTCCCTGTAAGACTATGCTCTCTTTGTTAGCTAAGAAGATCTAAAAAAAAAAAAAAAACAACAATTCCTCATTAATCTTGTCTCGCTTGTCACATTTTCAGGAGTAGGCAAGACAATTACTTATCCCAAAATTGTGGTATACTCCTAAATAATAATAAAAAATGACATGTGGCTTCTAATTTTTAAGAAAAGTCTTGTATGCGAGAATATACTGTATCATGTGTCTATGAACAGGGAGGAGATTGAGTCATTGCAGTGGTTAATTTCGCACTTGCGGTGTTAAAATCAGAAAAACTGTATGTCAGCACATTAGGTGAAAAAAAAAAAAAACACCATCCAATCAACACTTTAGCCCAAAATAAATGACACTGAATATTCAACGTGGAATGAGTTCACATGTTGTCCTGTAATGAGGAGGTGTGAGGGTGTGGGGGAATATTTAACCCTATTTCTCAAGTTCTTTTTATCTACTTTTAAAATGTACAAATGACACAAAGAAAACACATTTAGACTGAATTAAACTGTTAGCTGCCTATAGAAATTTACCTTGAGCAGTTAGCGACCTCGACGCTGATCCCATAGCACGTCTGGCCGCCGCACTGAGGGGCGGGGCTATCACAGGCTCGTGTCCGACACAGACAGGACCCGGCACTTCCTCCATCATTATGGCTGCAAGTAGACCAGCCCGACCAGGCTCCAAAACCCCCATCGACCGTCACATTACGGACCTGTTAGCAACAAAGAAGGTCAAAAATAAAAGAGAGTAATGGCTTTTCTCAGAAACAGGCCATTGCATTAGAATGATGCTCTTAGGAATGTGCTACTTTGGGAAACAAAGCCCATGGCAGATGCAAACAGAAATCAATTTTCCTCAGATGGATGCAAAAATAACCGCATTATAACATCCACAGCACATCCAAAATTGTTCAGTTACAGGGATAGAAAGTGTGCTGTAAACACAAGAAAGATATATGAAAATTGGCTCTGGATATGATGAGATAGAAGAAGAGAGTTTCAGGAAGGCAAATGGAGGCTGTGAATAGGCGCACTGAAATGGTAGAAATATGAGGAAATAAAAGTGGCTGCATAAATAGATATTTGAAGCAAAACAGAACGAAACAGGACGGCATCGATATTACAGGAGCTATGAATTACGAGTGATGTCCTGGGCATTGGAGCTAAATACAAAAAGGCTCTAGTGTGAGATTCGCAAGCGCGGATGATATGAGCCATGTCGCGGCTACATTTCAGGATGATTCAAGAATGCAAAGAACACTTTCCAGGGAAAAGATGAGAAAGCACGATCACGAGCTCCTTTAGCCGAAGTAAAAATAATGTCTGGTAATTGAACTCTGCTGTATACCTCAATTGAGGATGCTTGGCTAAGACAGACAATTTGGAAGCGATGGCCTGGCCAATAGCTCTGCTTCACTTATCATTTCGAGACGGAGCAATGAGTGTCATGTCTGTGGAAACTTTTACACAGACTGAAATTATAGCCATTTTTTAAAATCATAACACTGTGACATTTATTTTTCTGTATTGTGGGTGTCAATTCAAATTACTTTTCAGTAAAAAAAAAAAAAGGGAGGGGAGTACAAAAAAAAAGCAAATAGTAATACTGGACAAACTCAGACTTACTTCATTATACCTTCCCTAAACCCACAGAGAAACCAATTCTTGCTCCTTCTATCGCAGACTTGAGGAAGTAGTGCCAGCTGGCTTTGGTGAATAGGTTGGTAAAGTGTATCTGCCTACACGCTGTTCAACACAACTCTGTGTACAAAACCCCTTACTGGCCTCCAGTGCCAGACTTCCACTTTCCTGGATAAAGCTACATAGCTGACTTTCAGTTTCTTTGCCTTTTTCAAACTGTTATTGGACTCAAACTCAGAAAAAATCTAACTGTGATAATAGATTACTTCTTGTTTCTTCCAGTTTTTGTTTTTGGCACTGAACTGTTTGTGGTTCTTGCAGTTTTTCCGTTCTACTTCTTCACAACCACTATTGTATAGCCATGTCTCTGTCTCATCACTGAATTGATTACTGTCAAAGTTAATTCACACTCACTCTAAATGGACTGAACCTGGTTAGACTAAGGTTAAGTGAGTAAATACATATTCCAGCAGTGATGTGGGCTGTGGTATGTGGCCACATGAGGATGCATCAAACCCAAAGATTAGTGGCTAAACTGGACTTTGAAGCATGGATATTATCTTTAATCACACTCCTGATGTAAAATATGCTTATATGCAGTGAATATGTCATCTAAATAAGCCAACCGGGTCCTGATTATCTTAAATACTCATATGCAGAGAAAATTGTTTTGCCTCCAACTCATGCAGAAATGTTGATCTGCAGCCAACATCGACGAGGAATAATTAAAAATGCATTCTGCTATTCGTGCGTACGGTAAATAAATGTGGGATTGTGTGCGTACGCGGTAATGCATGCGCATATGTCTTAATGCAAAGAGTATGTGCGTGCAGCGCCGGCCAAGTTTCTGCCAAAGCCACGCTGACAGATGCCACTGGGTCCTCGGTGACTAGAACACCAAATATTCCTCTGAACATGAAGCCACATAAAAGGGTACGCTTGGTGCACAGCAGTCTCCACTGTGACCGGCTTGAAAATTATATCTGTGAAATGTTAAAAAAAAAAACGCGGCTACGCTGAAATTGATAGGCTTACCGCCCCCTAATACTGCTCCCAAATTTGGTGCACGTTAAAATAAATGGAAGAGCTGTTTTGCTAATGAACACGCAGTCAGAGGTGAATGATCGAGGCAGCGCTCCTGATCATTCCCGGGGTAGACGCCGTTCCCTTTAAGTCAAGTTGTTCAGTCCCAAGATGCCTTTCTTTGACAAGGATATGTTTCTCCGTCTGGTTATAAGGGCGGTTGCTTAGTTGTGAGTGTCTGGAGAGAATACAGAGCAGTTTGTAGCTTTCACAGAAGAGAAGCGAAGATGACTGCGAGTATTCTATTCATGTAGAAAGAAGACTGAGCAAGAAGGCCAAGTAAGGATAATTGTGTTTTCTACTAGCTTTTATGGAGCTAGAAACGGAAGCAAGAAACACCTAAGTGAACCAAAATGAGGTATGAATAGATCAGGGAGCAGCACTGTAATACTCACAGGGCACTTAGTGATGCTCTGCTCCCACTGGCTCATCCTGACACTTTCCTCCAGGGTGGTGCATTTCTTCAGCAGCATGTCCCAACCACAGTACGGGTCCCTGGCTCCAACGCATGCTCTGCAAACGGGGAGGAGGAGGAGGAGGAGGAGGAGGAGGAGGAGGAGGAGGAGAGACCGAAGTTTACTTTTAATGAGCTTTTATTATCCCGTCTTATGTCAGTACAGATGACACTGCATTTTGGCAGGACGTGAAATCAAATCTTCGCTTGTAACGCAAAAAAAAAAGATGAGAGCTGTGATTGTGGTGGGAGAGATGATGAATGGGAAAACCAGAAAATGGGGGAAGATAAGGTGGGAGAGGAAAGGTAAGAGAAAAAACAGAAGAAGAAAGAAGGTGGAAGGAAAAAAGAGAGAGACTGAGAGGCGAGTGGAAAAAAAAATTACAGAAAAGAGAGAGAACCCACTCGTCTGTCAGAAAAGGCGAGAGATAAGGATGGAAGCAGTGTACAAAACTGACACAAAAAAATGTTAATTTGGTTTATTTGTGAATGCAGAACATTGGGATGCTCTACAATACCTATACTGGATCAGCATCCTAAAATTGTGTCTTACACAATGTGCTGACTGATTTTGCGAGTAATCTTCAGGCACATTAGGAAAGCACACAGATTATAGTTTTATGTTTGCTTACACACATATATTTCTGATTCAAACAGCTTATCAGGCCGACAAATATTCACTGTGAGGATATTGTAGCGAAGATAGGTGCGCCTGTTTTCACTATATCCGCTTCAGGAGGTTTATTGAGCGCAATAAAATGCCCAATGTTACTCTTTTCATGCAAATATAGGACTGAGGTGACAGCACAATGACATATCTCTGAGCCACAGGCATCAATGCATCCTGACGTGCCCCTAGTGAAATGTAACCAAAGTTGTCCGTGCGTTCCATAACAATGAACCGTAGAAACAGATATAAGTGCACTTAGCGCTAAGGGTACAAGATCGTATGCATCCAGCCGCAGAAAACTGTAGGACAGCCAACGGTCCTGCGTTCTTGCACACTCTCACAAACACACACAAAGCCATTGACGTAATGTCTGGGTGGCTAACAACAAGAAGAGATTTATGGACTGTATCTGTTCGGACAAGGATATCAGGGGTGACAACAGTACAAAATGAAAGGGAGAAGCTAATACCTGTCTTTCAAAGAGCCTTAGGGGCTTTGATAACTGTACACCAGCCCTCAGTGAACAACACCGCACACACAGCTAAAGACAGAGTCAGCCTACTAATATTTCAAACATACAAAGCTCAAAGACATGACAGTGATGAACCCTATAACTCTCCTTGTCAGTTCGCATTTATTGGTTTTATTTATTTATTTTTTTCACTCCTGGCTGTCTTGTTTTCTTGCACTTAAAACGGCGAACGAGCTGATGAAGCGCCCTAATGGCCGCAGCATATTTCACAAACCAAACTGCTGTAATACGAAGCCCTAACTCTTCCAATAACAGCTTATTGTGAGCGAGATAAGCTAAGCAGGTGTGATTCCTTTCTGCATGCTTTGATGGATGGGGATCCCAATCTGGTGTTGAGTTTTCACACCCTGGCCTCTGTCTAAGGTTTTCTTTGGCAATATTTATGCCTTGATGGAGCATCTTCCAGACAGACAGAAACTCAATATATCTGATAAACACGTGCGCAGTCGCTGCAGATATGTGCGACGGAGGCGGGAATCGCATGGCTGTGTATGCGGGTCAGCGGCAACAAGATGAAGCGAATGAGACGGGAAGACAGAGGGCAGCCGTAGGCACCTCCAGTGGCTCAGACAAAAGCTGATTTACGGGGGTTTTAAATCTTAGCAACAGCCCCTGACCAACACTCAGGCCTGGCCTTCTCCGATAAAGAAGATTTTATAAAAGACGTAGGGTTAAAAGTTTTCAGCGCACGCATTTGCTTTTGACAGTTTCGGTTGGGATTAATGGTGTTTGCTTGTGCGTGTACTCACTCTCTGCTCTTATGGTAGCTGCATCTCTTGAGTGGGATCTTGATGACCTGGTCTCTTACACCCACATAAAGCTCGCTGCGGCTGTGCAAGATCAGCAGGCTTCGGATCGGCTGCCTCTTCCTAGGCGGGAAAATCTCAATCTCCTCCAAAAGGCAGCTCCCCATGGACTGATTGAGAGGGGAGAGCACTTTTCTGATAGTACCATAATCTGGAAAAGATAGGGGAGGAGAAGATTTGGTCACATAGAGGAAGGAGGGTGTTTATCTGTAAGAGAAAAGTAGTAGAATAGTCGTGAGGGAGGGAAAGAGCTGAATGAGAATAGCAAAAGAGGGGAGTGTGAAGCACGGAACACAACAAAAAAATTTATCCTAGATGAGCAAAACTGCACACAAGCTGTTGTGAACTCGATATGAACTGTACCTCCTAACAGAGGGACTGTGAAAGAAGACAGTCAAAAAAAAAAAAAAAGTGGTGGTTGGTGTGCCAGGCTTGGTTGTGCCATCATCATGCAGTGCTGTACTTGCAACTAGGGAATTGATATGGCACCTGAATATCTGATTTTTTTTGGCCTACTTTCCTTCCGCTGGATATTCTAAGGAAAGAAAACCACTTTGTAGTTTTGAGAAAGGCGAGTGCTGAAAACCTTGTCATTGTGAATACATCCTGACCTTTATTTTACGTAAGGTAGGCCCCGTGAGATTTAGTTAGGGGCAGATTGTCTTTTGGAAGAGCTTATACAAACATAATCTATTATACATGCATCCCCTGGGTGAGGAAAAAGTAATTAGGTGCAGAGTGATGCCGAGGGAAAAAGGGTGAATTCCTAATACTGAAGATAGTTTGGAGGTAGGAATGAAAAGTTAAGTATTGCCCAGAGATAGTGTTGACGACACTAATACTAAACCCTGAGTGGGTTAAAATTTTGGATAATCTGGAAAACCTCAGCGACTGAGCGACATTTCTTGTTGTGAATCGAAATTTGTTCCTGTTGACTCCACAGGGTAAAAACGCTGCCGCAGGGCTAAAGTTACTAACAAAGACTGAACAACAAGAGAATGTGGTACTATTTTCTTCAAGCCACATGTTTATACAAAATAACTATAGACCTTAACATCTTCAGACCACATTCGAAGCCCTCATATGTTCCCCCACAGCGGCTCCAATCAGCAGAGTGCGTTTGACCGTTAATATCAACTGATTAGGTACAGTATATACGCTAGCCAATGGCCTTGGCAATGTTTCAGATGTTTTCATTAGCGTCTGGTTAGTGTCTGGGGAACCTGCAGTGTGGGCAGCTCCGGTCTGACGGTACATTGATCAGAGCCCCATGCAAACAATGAGAGAAGAGGAAAATGCCAAGCACAAAGCCAGCGAACTAGAACAGGTTGTGTGTATATGAGATTGTGTGTGTGTATATTTTGCACTTGCATGTGAGATATCCTAAAATAACACTGACGCTACAACGGGAAGATCATGTTGACATTTCCCAGTGGGTGTATGGCACATTAGCACTGTGAAGTGGGTCACTTCGCTCAAATCCCATTCACTACTGCCATACATAATCCATACAGTGTGTTACATCATAATACAGAACAGACGCTGTTGTGTATCTAATGCCTTTCTGATACTGTTGTTCTCAGCACTTTGCCTTGTGCATATTGTCACTATTACGATCAAACAGTCTACTAATAAGCAGGCGGTGTCACGCAGTTCAGAATGGGAGCTGTGTGTGTTATTAATTACCCGTCTGTCTTGTTTTGACACATGACTCTTGGCGGTCTCGTTGTGTTTGCTTGTTCTTCTAAGGATCTATATGCGTGTGATACGGGGCGCAATATGTGTGCATCTGTCTGTGCATTAGTAATGTAAAGTTAGAGGAATGTGAGTGGCATTTGAGTGCATATGGAGGACATATGGAAATACAGAGGGATCAGGCTTGAGTCAGGAGACTAAGCTTTGATGTCTCCTTGTGACTACAGATCTGTTGGTTTAATGTTTATTCTTTTGGGCCTCCTTTTCATGTGTAAAGGCGAACCTCGGCGGCTTAGGCGATACCCACCTGTGGCCAAGTAAATGATGTGAAACAGCGTGTCTTTGCCTTGTACCACGTCCACCGCCACATGAGTGAAGCGGACATTGTCCTCCATGAAGTAGGGCACCGGGACCACAGGTTGGACCACCTCGTGCATCAGTAAAAATTTCTGAGCGTCCTGTAGGTTTCTTTCGGTCAGGTTTACATAGGAGCCAGAGTCAATGGTGCCACACTGTGGAGATGGAGAAGTTGAAAAGGACAGGTTTGACTGACTTTATTCATAACACCCAACCATCACATCTTTGGAATAGGAGGCCATTTTAATAACCTTAAGATTTCATAGCCACAAGAGATGGAAAAAAGAGGGATTGAATGATTAACTGAACTAGGCTTTAAAGTCAATTGCTGCTCCTTTCCATGGTTTGCTATCCTCACAACCTTAAGGCTTAATAGTCAATACATTGGGGCCGATGAAATGAAAATGAATGAATGTTTGACTGAACAAGTAGTTATCTCTTTTATTAGATTTTTCCTCATATGCATATATATTGCTGCTGAGTTTTATTGGTACCCAGTCATAATGTTTCTGATTGTTCCTTCTTAACCATGAAAATAAACTAATATCTTAAAAAGGTTTTCATCCACACAGCTTCATTACGGCTATTCATAATGTTGCAGAAATAAGTGGCTCCTCTGAATGTAGCAATATCGCTCAAACAAAAGGCTCCCCTCCCAAAAAAACCCCCAAAACATTAAAATTACTTGAATCCAAGATGTTAAGACCTGTCTGCAAAATAATACAGTTGCAATAACAAAAGTGTCTCTCAAAAGCAACATTTCATTATTGCACATTCATTTGGTTTTATCCAGCAGCGTTGCCTCCTAGTTTCCAATCAGTATCCCAGTGGAGATCAGCTACTGTAGCACAGCCACAATGCTTGGTCTTAATGTGAAATATCTGATATGCTTGATATTTCCATGAATTCATTTTTTTTTAAAGAAGCATAATAAAGTACACTGTTTCCAAATGGGATTTTAAAGACAGGAATATTAAGAAGTCATAGATTCATACTTAGTGTGCTGTTCAATTTTGGAAAAGTTTATGAGAGGTTTTAATACAGTAATAAAAATATCTCACCGTGTCACAGGTTTGGAAGTATCTTTACTCAAATTACATTACAAATAGACGTACATTAAACAATGCTAGTTATTTAAATATGGGGGATTTGTGACATTTTAAAATACTGATTATTAAGCTGAATTTCCCATTACAGCACTCTGCAGAACATTCTGCACTGCTGTCAGCAGTAAAGCACTGATAGCATACAAAAAAAAATGGACTGCAGGGAACATTAAGCAATTCTTTTTCTTTTTTTTCATGTTTTTGGGAGAGAAGATACACTGTATTTTTCTAAGTTCAGTGTGAGGTGAGACATTCAGGCGGTCCGGCTGAGGGACAAGTGGATGAGTAAAGTTAACCATGCATGTCCTTCTGAGTAAAAAAAGGACCCGGGCTGGGAGGATTGTGGATTGGGGCCCCATCCATAAAGAATAGGTCTAAACAAAGACATAGGGAACAGAAAACGAAAATAAGATGTTCTTGGTCGAGCACTGGTGTTGTTCTGTTTTTGACATTGTACCATAGGAGGTGTATTTGCTGCAGGCTAACTATACCAAACACTTCATCCATAGCTGAAACTAGATCTTGGGTGGCTATTAGTTCCTGCTGACTAGTTACAGTGGCAGCAGCATGGATACTTTATATGGATCAATCACCAGCCCTCCTTGGGCTGATAGATGAGACTCATGGAGGGTTTCCCCAGGATAGGCAACAGATCAGAGCCCTTGCCACATCAGGACATTGGAAATTAAATAACTGGAGGACAGAAAAAACACAACACTGTGTGTATAAGTGTATAATGTCCATTTTAACTGTGTACCTTTGTGCTGCTTCTATATGATATAAATGTGCATTCCGTGTGCATGTGTCTACATAATAACATGATTAAGGTTTCCTTTAGTGGTTTGCCTTTGGTGAGTTGCCCTTGGACAGAGCGCATGTGTATGAATCCCATCATAACCCAGGGTCTGCGTGATTGTATTTCTGCCACAGACCGACAAAGTTAGACATGCTGACCAGAGCCAGTCTATGACATCTGTGAATGCAGTGAGAGATGGATGTGTGATTTCGCAGTACAGTCAAGGTGAGGGACAGAACCATCATTTGGATGAGGGCCCATACAACATTCAGCTGTCTCGCTCATCATCAGTGCATTGTACCCTGCCAGCATGACAAAGGCCAAAGAGAGATAGAGTTGCTTTACAGCGTGTTTTTGCAGAAATGGCCTTTTGTTTAAAGTATATCTCATAAAATGTAAAATTTCAGCATCCTTCTAAGATCTGACTATAACATTTTGTCAGTTTTGGCACTAAATGGGCATGAAATGTTTTGAACGATGCTGTTTAACTTGAAATATCTAAGAACATTTCCATAAATATTTGGCTTGAAGTGTACTGTAACATAACATATTTCCCTACATATGGAGCTTAACAATGAATGCCTTTCCACAGTAAGCAATTACAGTCTGACAGAAAACCTATATAACACAGAGATAGTATTAGCTTCTAATGCACAACGAACATGACTCATAGCCTGAATAAACCCAGCAGGATCAATCCATGTGCTTCAAGTAAATGGAGGGATTTTCTCTCCAGACGAACAAGGAATTAAGCTCTCAATCAATGACCAGTGTGTGCGTTGAGTGATGAGTTCACAGTCATAATTATCCCTATTTGGCACCAATCTATTATCTGTATTTTAGGTGTCATATTTATGTACAGAAGATATGACTGTGTTTATGGTTGCAGGGTTTCTGTAGATGTGAGTCAATACATGTGTGTAGGTGTGTGCACAAAGGGTTGGAAAAAAAAAATGGACAGGCCATAAATCCTGTGCTCGTAAATCTAATCCTCCAACATTGACAAATGCTTGATGAAGATGTCACTGAAACCTAGATAAAGTGTGCATCGGTCCAGTGGTGAGGAGCCGCTATTGTGTCCGAGCTTAAGAGGAAAGATAGGGATGGGGAGGAAGAACCGATTCTGGTTTATCCTTGAGGAACATAACTTTAAAAAAAAAAAAAAAAAAAAAAAAGGAGAATTCAAGCAGTATTTTGACTTTCAGACAGTTTGATAAACTACTACTAATGTCATAAGATACCAACATGTACTTATTTATTTAGTTCATTTTAATGTGGGGATTGTACAGAGTGATGCTTTCAGTCTAATCTGACGGAACTGCATCAACAAGATCCTGTTGAAAACTTTTTTTTTTGCTCACATCTCTGTATGATCTGTGTTTGAGTCTGCAGACTGACTGTCTGATGTTCACTTTTTCAGTCACAACAGGTTTCATATCTCTGAACACATTCGCTTCGTATCTGATTACCATCCATATCTTAGGAAGAAGTCAAGGCAATTTTTTTCCCCCTTTGTCTTCAAAATGTGGATCTGCTTATGTAAAGATTGTATTTACAGCTGCTTGAGATCTGATCAGAATGAGTCTGACTCCTTCTAAATCCACTGATTTGATTGCATTCTCTCCCCAGTTTATTCTTTGTGCATCTACACCTTATATTAATGTGCTTTTTCTGTCCAGATAAGCCATTGTGGACACAGAACACATTTACGGTGGCTGATTTTGTGAATTTGTCACATCCTAATATAATTAAAAGGCTCAGAATGCAATTAAAAGCTTTTAGTGCATATTTATGTGCCTCTGCTCTCGATTCCACACACACGCTTTCACAAGCCATTGACAGAAACAACTTTGCAGCACCGGTGGAGGGTCAGCCTTTCATCTTCTGTGCTGTGCCAGCAGTGGGAACCATCTCAGACATTTCTGGATCACTTTCATCTCCTCTGACTGGAGGTGCTCTGTATAAATATGCCATTTGTTTGGTTTATTTTGCTCTCCCGTGTGAACTCCCAACACTGAAAATTCAGAGTAAATACCATCTCTATTGGATATTTGTGAATATTATAATGAGGACACCGCATTGGGCTGTGGTGTTGTCAGCAGGGTAGGTGTTACTACAACAAAAACACCCACAGATAAACTTTGCGACTCACAGAATCCATTTAACAGGTTACACAACAGAAAGTTTAGCGCTGAAATAATTAACCCATAAACACCCGAACATAATCACCTACTGATCTAAGCTGTTTAATACCTGTTGATCCACTAATTCTATCAATGTGTTGAAATAATTGTTGTAAAATATAGTTTGTCATCTTTTCACTGATGACCCAGGCTCAGTAGTTACCGTGGAAACACCGTCAGCTTCTACAACATTGATTCACCAGTAAAACCCATGGAGTTGGATCAATGACAGTGGATGGACACACTATGTTCAGTTATTGAAATCTTTACTGATAAAGTCACTTTTTCTTCAGTTTTCTCTGTTTTTAATATAATAATCCTCAACTTTAATCTGAGCTTTTATGAACATCTACATGATCAGTACATTAAATATAGAAAAATACCTGATTTTCACTGAAACTGCAAAATACAAAGGACAATATAATAATAAATGGTGGTTAATTATTTAAGAAAAAAAATATAGAGAAAAATATTTTGGAACTGCCACAAAAGTAGCGCTAGGTCTTTATGGGTTAAAACAGCATTTCCAACTATGATGAAGACTATAGTCATTAATAGGCAATAAATACTGCATTTCCTTGCAGCCATTCACATAATTGCGACATATATATTCATACCTGGTCAGATTTGTTTCAACAGTGCCCAACGGTGATGCATTTCTGTTTCTGTCATACTATTAGTACAACAGTCACTGCAGTCTTTTTGTTCTCTAAATATACTGTATAAGCCTAAAAGTTATTTGTCTACAGTGCTGAGTCTAAAAAAAACTCTGGAATCTGTGAAATAAAGCTCCACCATGGAGGTTTTTTTTTTTTTTTACTTATGCACTAAAAACTTGTCTCCAGCTGCTATAAATACTGAGGACGTAACCTAAATGTCCTACAGCCGTATCCCTCGTCAGGGAGTAAGCACAGTATAGTGGATGGATATAGGTCATAATGAAATTAATCCATATAAACTATGACTTTAGTGAAGTGATAGCCCTGATTTTCCAATGTAGAGGTAATGTCTGTCAGATTATTGGAAAATGTGACCTTCAAATGCGTTGTGTCCCTCTCATGTTGTACCCATGATCCCTCAGGAGGGTCTCACTAAAGCACAAAGTAACTAACCAAATCTTCTGGGCCAGTGTGCAGTTTTAAGAGGAATAAAAGAAGCTGTGGTGTTTTTTGCCGTATGCAAAACCTACCAGGACAAAGTGCTGTATTTTCCTCAAATAGAAACTGGTATTCAGTTAAAAGTCGGATGGTCAACACAAACAGATATAAGGCTAAATAAACTCCTGGTTGATGTAATATTATGTAAACATGTTAAGCGTAATAAATATCACTATCATATTTATGGAAGACATACAACAATACAATATATCATTACCATCATTCACCTTATGTCTGATTTCGAGTGAATCCTTACTCAGATCTTTTACCCAGGATTCGCTCACAGACAGAAGAACCACTCGCACACAGATTCGCTGACACAGAGTGAGTCCTCGGTTTCAGATTGGGTCATTTTGGCTTAAGTCACTCGTACATCCTGGGTCCCAGCGAATGATTCAGAATGACCCAAGCTTCCTATCACTACTCTATTTAAACAAAGCTGAATTAATTGAAAATTAAATGCATTAAATAGACAATGCAAAATGTTTAATTAAACTTTATATTCATGTGTGTTTCAGGTTTTCCTTTGTCTCTGCTAGAACTGAGCTTCGTATCTCTGCTACTTTCTGACATGTCTTATTTTAACCCTTTCATGCATAGTGGTCTCTACAGTGGACAGCTATTCTACAGCTGTTCTGTTGTATATTCATGGGTTTTGTTGTTTTGTTTTAGT
>JAPQRQ010000014.1:20399696-20409928 GCA_037367365.1 Apogon talboti | reverse complement strand
TATATATAGAGTTCAGCGTCTTCTCACCCTGAGTATAATTTACCAATTACAGCAAATTAGATGAACGTAATCATCCAAACTGTTTTACAAATATATGTTTGACAGTCATCAAATCTCAAAGAAAAACACAAGAAATGCACAATCCTATGACTGTAACACAATCTTCTGTTAATATCTACACTGATGCAGCTTATGCCACTGCTATTTTTATACTGACAATTAAAGTACTCTTTCAGCTTTTAGTGTCACCATAAGTTAGAAACCAATTAGTTCAGAAATAACAAAACAGGAAAAATAAAAATGAGTGATAGTGTTTATGAGAATACTTCCATATAGTATGTCTTACTGTCTATGGGGAATGCTCTTAATTGTAATATGTGTAACTTCTAAAATATTATCAAGAAAAAGGGTGTCTGGCGTTCTGAAAAGCAGTTAAAGTGCCACCTCCTCGTGTTAATGTGTCTTACTATGAAAATACATCTTCTGTGTTTCTGATTTTCAGTTTTATAAGCAACACAAAATGAAATGCATTTGTTAAATTCAATATTTTGTGAAACAAGCCTAATATATGCACAAGGTCAAACACTACTCAGTAAAATAAATAAAAAAAATAAAATAAAAATCAACTCCACACTGATGCAATTATTTCTTTAAACAAAGCTGGGTAAAATAATTGGGGCATGCTTTTATTTTTTATATTAGACATTTCCCTTGTTCTTGCTCTGTTAATGGCTTATTATGCAGAAAAAGAAAGAAATGCGGTCATAATCACATTGACCGCTGGCATTATTACCATTGGCATCGTCATCGGTGGCTTGAAAGACAGAGAAATTAACAGCTGTTTAATCTGTAACCTCCGAGTGCTTATTAAACTAATAAAATATTCTGCACCCTCTGTGTTCATCCATCACAGCTGATAGTAAATCTGTCTGAACATGAATCCATAGCTGTTCCAAACCAGTGTTTCACATTAACGGGCATTCAGTGAGTAAATATGACAGAGCCTAATGAAATACTGCTATATAATGTCATGACATTTCAACTATATGTATTTTCACAGCAGTAAACACTCATTATGAGCCTGTGACCTTTGGATACAGTGCTTTTGGACAAAAACAAATGTCATCATAATAGTAAACTCATACCTCCTCCTCCTCTGAAAGCCCACAGTAGGCGACGCAGATATTTGATACGGCCTGATCGCTCTTTTAAGGTAAGAACAGTACTCTGACATTTTAAATGTTGGCTTCGGCTTTACTTCAGTGGGCACTTGTCACAAAGAATAGTGGCTGAAAAAAAAAAAATTCTATGCTGGCACTTAAGTTACCAAGAAACACGGCTATTAGCGGCATAATAAAAAATAAAAGGGTAGTGGAGCGTTTACAAATAGCAGGTTCACAGGCATGCGCACAAAAAGAAATGTTCTGTTGTTCATTGTCACCACGAACATCTGACAAACAAACTGAAAACGTCCCTGTAAAACATGGGATTAGGTGCTGCAAGAAATGCTTGACATAATAACACAGGGGAGTGAAAACAGATTCACACAGGAATTAAATAAAGAACAAAAACATTTAATACACAGAATAGAACCCAAGTAACTGATTCATGAAGGGCAAAGTAAAAAATTAAACCAGGAGTAAGTTTACCTGTGCACCGGAACCAGGATTAGTAGGAGTAATAATTTTAACTTTAGTAAGTATAAGGTGACATGGCTTCCTAATTACCTTCTTAATAAGATTCATCTTTTTAATCAGTCTACCATCCCTGACGGCACAACAGGGGCCAACAGAGCTGTGAAAACTCCAAACACTAAATTGTAGGATGTCAAATTCACAACTCATTCACTTTGATTAAACGTGCTGCTCAACCTTGAACTTTGTTTATATCACTGACGGTTACAATAATTCTGCTTTCAATCAACAATCATTGTTATTCTAGGATAATCGTGATATTTACTTAGAGCTGCAGGAATTAATCAATTACTTGAAGGAAAATGCAACAACATTTGCCGGTTGTATCCTCTCAAACACAGAGGATTGCTCGGTTTCTTTGTCTTTTACATCAGTCACTGGGGTATCTTTGGATTTTATTGTTTGGTAAAATCAAACACTCTGTTATCCATAAAGTTGGAATAATTTACTTTTTGGACATTTTCCTCTTTTTATTCCTATTTATAGACATCAGTGATCACCTTTGACCAGGTCCACTGATTACATACTGAGTCCCAGTTCCACTTAATCTATCAAGAATGAATCACATTGTCATAAACATTTCATGAGAAGAGGTAAAAATATTTTATTCCAACTTTATGGACTGTCATGGTACTGAAAAAAACTGACAAAAGAATTGAAAAAAAATCAGCAGATCAGTCAATATTAAAAAAAAAATTGTAGTTGCACCCCTATATTTGTTTATAAACTTACTGCAGCTCTAATTGGGTTAATAATTGTTCTATTAACCTCCCCGGACCCACTGTCCACGTATGAGGACAAGAAATTCACAGCTTTATACAAAAAACCCCCCAAAAGAAACAACTGTCCACCGCAAATGACATTCCATAAAAAATTTTAAGAATGCAACTGAAAAAACTGTTGCATCATGATGTTTCCAATATAAGCAATTATTCAATTAAAAAAAGCCAAAACTCAAAATCCTGTGGGGCTCCTGGGTCTTAGGAGGTTAATGTAGTCTACTTAAAAGTAAAAGTGCAGTGTCATAGTAAAACCAGAGGCTGCTGTTCATACCGTTCGGTTGGTGCAGATTGGAGTAAAGGCGTTGGTTCCACAGGTAAACAGCCTGTTCCCGTTCACCAGCAGCACCCTGATGTAGTTCTGGCACTCCTCCTGTGAAAACACACCAGCAAACACACATATCACAGTTAGCAGTTAGCAGCAGCACCATTATCTATCCATTGACAAGCAGCAGCATTAGGCACAGGGACAAAATTACACTTTATGCCAATAAATGAGACAAACACCTGCAACTGCAGGAGGGCTACACTAAAACGTGGCCAAGCTTGACAGAGTCAAATCAAGGCTAATGCCCACACGGCTTAGCCATGTCACATCTTAATTCAACAGGGACCAGATTTGGAGAGGGATGTGAATGAGGTGTGGAACAGATAAATGCAACGAGCATGAGAGAGGACCACTCAGGATTAGTTTTGAAAATTGCCTTGGCTTTGTTGACTGGTCAAAAAGTGAAATGAAAGTGCAGCCTCTCATATACTTCAATCAATCATGTTTCTTTTTAGCATGCTCTCTACATTAATCAATTCAAGCCACTTTTCTCCAAATTATGGTGAAGTACACACTCACCACTCTTGTCTTGGCTTGCTGTCCCTCTGAGGTTTCCTGAGTTTCTTGCAAACCACTCAGTACTTGTTAAAAGCACATAACAAATAAAGCGAGGCCGACAGAGCGAATGATTGATTGAATGACTGATGCTGAATGTTATGAACTCTCAACATCATTGTCAGGCCTTCACAGTAGCTTTCTGAAGACTTCCATCAACGAAACCCATAGCAAACAACAGCAGCCTGTTTTGGAGCCAGAGAGCGGTGTTTTTGCCCGATAAGACAGTACAGCAGAATCAAAGGGTCCCCTCCATCTACAGTAAAAGAGGGCACAGCTGGTTTGACGAGGAGGCCCCGCAGAAATTTAAAGCCTTGTAAACCTAGTATTGTCTGAGACACTTGAGCTGTTCGGGGGGACCCCCCCTCCCTTCCCCCTGCCTTTCTCAAGAGTCTGATTTAGGAGTGGACGGCACTGAAGGAGGGAGGAAGGAGGAGAGGAACTTTTATTTCCCCCTATCAAGATGGAGGTTGACTCATAAAACAGCTTGTATCTTCACACTAAGCATGCGTCTGTTTGTGCGAGCGCAGGTGTGTGTACGCTGATATAGTATCTGTGCTGCTTGTCCAGTTCATTAGGTACTATATGCATTTCTGTTTGTGTGTGTAGGTGCACAAAAAGTGTGAAGATCACGAGGAGTCTGCATAATTCAATTTTTTCCCCGCAGTGTGTTTCTACGGTAAATAACAGCATGTTTAATATTTGCCCAGCCTCACAATCTTGACTTGTTTATGAAAACTTCCTGACAAATGTTCCACGTCCATGCTGTAATACAGAGGCTGTTATGCTTGGCTCTCACATTATAAAACAAAACAGAGGCGGCAATCAAGTCCTGTCAAGTCAATTTAACTCTCCTTTCTTCTCCTGGTGGAGATAAATCAAATACACAAGAGAAGAGTAGATGCTTGCATTAAGAAAAAAAAAAAAAAATACAATCACTTGTAAATTCACTCAAAGCACGGGCACGGTATCTGTGTAATAGCTTAAGCAATGGTATATTGCTGCGCACTGAGCTAGGTAATAAACCATCGAAAGCCCTGTCAGCTGTGGGAGAATGAAGTCTTTGAATGCTATTCTTAGTGTACATCACGGGAGCTGATTCTCAGAGGGGAACAGTGAGCAAAACAATACCACTCCAGCAGACAGCAGGGATGCTCAAGCTCTGAGTTAGCGTTAGTCTGTAATTCACAACAAGCTATCTTGCACTGGCCAGCCTGTGCATGCCCATTATGGGTCCCTAACCACCTTTCACAGGAGGATAAATACACAGCGGTGCACACACACAAGGATCAGGGCTGGGCAGTTCACCTACAAGTCAAGTTCAGCTCTAAACCATCTGTTTGGGTATGCCAGCTAACCACATGGAAAAACAAGGAGAACTAAAGAAGTCTATGCAAACAATAGGAACTCCCTATTTGCAAGGTCCGTAACTCGCCGTATAATACTAGCTAAGGTGTGGTTGGGAACTTTTTTTAGCGCTCGAAAAGCTGATTTTAATTCCCTTTCAGATCACTCCCTTACACAAAGAAGAGATTCCCACTGAGCCTACGTTGAAGGGGTTACAAGTAGAATGTGTGGAGCTGATTTTCCAAACAGCAGGGAGAAGTGGTGAATCAGAGCACAACTACAGCGACCAAAACCACCAACGAATTAACACATCTCCACAGACTGTATCCCTCACTGAACAAAGAATAAAGCTCATTGTTTCACGCTACACACATCTAAACTATAGTATTATCACGTTTTCTCCTTCAAAATAAAAACTCACAGCTTGTGTTTCTGGTTTACATTATAGCTCTGTTACCTTAGCCCTGGGCTTAGACTGAAAACAGACACAGTAAAAACTCACATAACCTCTGTTTAAAAGGTTTGTGTTATCAATCACTGCACTAATGATCTGCTTGGAATCGTCCAAATAAAGGCAGCACTGTCCTGAGTCTGAACCATGGCTGAACAAACAGAGAGCTTAGCAAAGACAATACATCACATAATAACTTTATATCTTCATAAGCCTCATATTCAAACTAATAAATGTGGAAGAAACACTGTCATTTCAGTATCTAACTCCATTCTTTTCATTTAAAGTTGTTTCCAGTGGTAAAAACAACAACAGTGCTTCTGGCTTTTATCTTTGTCACCTCCTTTGACTCTAAAAGTTGTTTCTTGTTGGTTCTCATCCCATGGTCAAAGCCCTGTGGTGACTCACTACTCCCTCTAGTGGTCACATGAATCCAAATGACCGTCTATATTAACAGATTCTGTGAATAGACTCTATAATACAATACATTGTAATTTTTGGTATAACTTCAGCACTCTTCATTCTATTTGCACTATTTTGGCCACTTTAGACCACCGTACCAACTTTTGAACCTTTGTTGTATTTTTTATTCTTTGTTTTTTCTATAACCCTCATATTTATATATATTTCTTATCTGGTATTATATAGTTTATATTTTGTAACACATCCTCACTGGTACCATACTTTAGACTGCATATGTATTTTTTATTGTCTTTTATTGTATTCATAGTTATGTGTATATAGTATTTATAGTTTTATTTTTGCCCTTTGCTGTTTTATCCCTTTTCTACGCTTCTGTATTCATTATCTTATCTTATCTTAAACTAACACTCTAATGACAATTTTAGGCCACCTTTGAATACTAGGGAAAGACTAGAGGCAAAATGAATTTCATGTTGCTTTCAAATTTAATATATTACATCATAAAATTTGACATTTTTCTCATTTTAATACAGATATGATGTGTTTTCTGGAGCCAATTTAACGCTGTCTGTAAAAATAAAGGTATTTCAGTCAGGAGACACATCAAATTCACCACTTATAAAGAATGACACAAATTTGGAGATTGTCTGTGCCTCTGCTTGAGTGATGCTCTAGGACAGTTTGAACAACCATGACACAGACAGTCACTGATATCACAACCCCCACACCCGCCAGAGCCCCAGACCGACAACCTCTGAATGAATGAAAATATGAACGAAAACGACAATTTTGCAATTGCAAGAGGAGGCAGGGGAGATGGAGGCGATGATGATTAGATCTGTAGTAGGATGGTGAGTAGGCACGATGTGATATGGGGGCAGACCAGACCAAATTAATGGGCACAGGTTCAGTTATGAAGTACTGTAACTGGGGTGGAACAGACTGCAGTTGTGAGCAACTGGATGGAAAGGTTCCGAGATTTGACTGTACTGCAAAGCTTCATGTTTGTGATATTTATGTTCAAAATAGTTCATTACAGGCTTTCAGTACATTCTATAGTGTTGAACACCTGCATATGTGTTTACATCTTATTTTAAGTGTTGAATGTGGTGAACTGGCAATTTAGATTCAGGAGGTATTATGGAAAGAAACATAGCACTTACACAGTACAAATAAATTATTGTTTGCTATCCTTTCTTCCACAGTAGAATAACAAAAATAGCATAGAAATAAGCATATTTACATCCAACAAGATTATGTGTGTTTACAGTGACAGGGACGGAAGTCTATATACAGGGAGGTATTGTATACAAGTCATGTTACGTGACATTGTTCGGTACCATATGTACACTATGTTTACAGCAGTGGCTGAGGATGAAAGTGCCCTGTGACTACGTGGTTTATTGCGCATGTATTTTCTCGCTTATTGTAGGTATGAACAAAGAGCGTGATAATACAGTACAAAGAACTGCAGCCTAGAGGTACCGTATATAAAAAAAGCTGTTTGCAGTATGAAGCATTACAGGTTAAAAGGTGACAAGTAGTTCTGTAATAAGTGCCATTCAGTGTAAATAAATAAATAAACCATGGTATTCAGAAAATGGGTTCAGACTCAAGACTAAACCAAGGACATTTCCATCTTCAGTCTAGGGAATTGTGTGTGTGTTTTGGTTAGTTTGTTATACTATTAATGGATAACACCATCAATTTTATAGATTAATTATTACTCTTAACTGTTATTTGCTTGCTCAAAATACTACCTCAGTATTCATTCATCCTGTGCAATACAATCATTCTAGAAATAATAATCATAATAATGTAATATATACTCATCTGGGAGCATTAATCACTCTGTGCACTATAATTACCCTGTAAATAATACATTTCATATTCTTTATATTCTCAGTTTTTATCATTTTTATGTTCATATCTGTATACAGAGTTAATTGCATTGCAACAGGACTTTGCTTTGTATATATTTTGTACCTTGTATTTTCTGTTAATATCTGTTTGCACTGAAAAAGGAGAAGCTCTCCAATCTAGTTGTACATTCAGTATAATGACAATAACGGGCATTCTATTCTATTCTATTCTAAAAACGTGTTTTGGGTCTGCGTTTTGTCAGATCTGATGAAATAGCCTGAGTGATGCCACTAATGCTTTCCTTGCTGAGGCTGAGAAAGTACTTAAAGACTTAAACAGCTGCCAGCAGCAACCAAAGGCATCCACTGATCTAATATGTTTAGTAACTTTTGAAGCTCTAATCCTGTCAGTATATAATAATTCAGGCAAAATGCAGTTTCTCAATTTTTCAGTGTTATCAGATATGGCCCATTTGGATATTCAGAGGCTCCACAGTGAACCTGGAAACTCACATTTTATTAATTTTTCTCTGTTTTGATATAATAACCACTTTTATGAACATTTACAGGATCAGTAAATGAAAATACCTGATTTTGACTGAAAAATGCAAATTGCTGAGAATGATATAATAAATGGCACCATAAGTACATTAGTTAATATTTTTAGGTCTTAAAGGATATTTATAAGGTGCAGACTGTTAAGCAAACAGATGCAAAGGTTGCATTATGGGAAATGTATGTATCTAGGGAGTTTACGGTTTGATTATACTACGAGCTGATTGGGATTTTTCCTCCACAAATACTGATTTTGTGTACCTGACAAAACCTTCATCTATACAAAAGTTCCACAAACATTTGCTTGCACATCTGTTTCTTTCAAATAACTGTGCTATAACAGCACATCTTTGCTGCAAAATAACAAAGTTTAATTGACGGGATAATTCTACTGTGGTTTAGCTTGTTTTTTTTTTGGTTAAATAAAACACCAGCACAAAATAGTTTTTCTCATCCTTGTGACAAGTGTCTGATAAAGTAATAGAACAGTGTGACATTTTTTATACTCTTCCATCACTTAAAACTCACCTCAGATTTTCCACGGCTGAAGCAAGCTCCCTTGGTGAACTCATCGCAGTGCCACTCAGCCTCCTGGAGAGAGACAGAAACACAGCATAAAGCTCCATCAAGAAGAAGCAGACATCAGACACATTCAGTGCCATGTCACCATGAACCACTTTAAAAAAGCTCTCAGAAAACCCAAACAAAACAATGCTCGACTCTCAACCGTGGCACAATGACCATCTTTTCAAGTCAATTTGACGTTTGGTGACTTTGCCTGAGATAGCAGGACAATAAAAATGCCACAGGAGACATGAAAAAACAGTCAGAAAAACCACACTGAGATGAGTTTGATTTCACAGCATAGATCTCTGTGTGCTCAGGACTCTGACACAGTGGGAGGAATAGATTAAAACAAATGTGAACTGTTGAAGGATTTGACTTTACATCTTTACTGTACTTTTAAATACACACACATACACACACACACACACACACACACACACAGAAATCGCAAATTTATGAGGCATGTTAAATACAGACACTGAATCCAATTAAGGTGCATACCAAGCAGAGACCTGAAGAAACCAACATCCAGTGCACGCAGAGCCAAATGCCAATTTGATTTATGTGGGAGGGAAAAGGAGGGATCTTAAGACATAAGACGTGAGTCCCCGGAGAAGTGTCAACGTGATTTACATGAGAGTAAGAAACAGAGGGACGCCTTTTACATTTTACTACAGGAGAGAGAAATAAGATAAAAACCTTGAGTCGTCTCCTCTCGGGGTGAGGAGACCAGCATGCTCCAATTTCTACCATTTAATTTCAGCATGACCTCTGGGGGGGCTCCCTCATTGATAAAAGTTCTCTATTCATGAAATGAGTGTTGGCCTCAAGATAGCACAGGGCAACTAAGACACTTACACTTGTGACAGGCAGAATTAGTTGTCAGTGCCACCAGCTCTGTATGACTGGCAGAGAGAGGAATACTTAACAGAAAAAAAAAGAAAAAAAAAAACATCGGCTGGCACAATAATGCAGCTAAGGCAAGTCACAAAAAGTCTCTAAAAGTAAAAGTATTCAGCTTCTTTTTGGCCACTGTGACCTTCTTGAAGTAATAACCTGGCTAGTGGCCAAAGGCGAGAACTGCAGTCTCTGTGGGAATATAGTAAATATCACTAACTAAAAGAGAATATTAGATTTCACCTTGGTATCAAGAGTGTTTTATGCCAGGACAAGGGGAAAAGAAAGCTGAACCGCCCACAGCACTAAGCAAAACTTCTTTCATTTCCTCTCTGTGAAATCTTTAGGAGTTTCCCTCTATGTGTTTTATGACAATGCCTCTGCTTTCCACCTCAGTGGCCTTTTGGAGGGGGATGTAGAAACATCCGTATGTACACACATGTGCTGATTGTGCACAGATGCACACATATGCAGTCGCAGCAGGGAGGTTTGACAGAGGAGAGAGCTTACAGTATGTGTGGTACTATTCAGGGAGGATAAGATACGGAGTATTAATAGGAGCTGAGTTCTCTCTTTCTCATGTCTGTATGTGTGTGTGTGTGTGTGTGTGTGTGTGTGTGCCAGTTCACATTCCAGGCCAAAGCTGGCTATTCTTGGGCCAGCCGCCACAGACACAAACCACACACATCAGCACTACAGCGCAGCCTGCACACACAGCACCACTGTCTGTCCCAGCAGGGTTGAATGTGGGTGCTAAAAGTGCTTTCACTAATC
>JAPQRQ010000014.1:20356581-20387099 GCA_037367365.1 Apogon talboti | reverse complement strand
AGAAGACTTTGGACGCCGGTGGATGCTTGGGTCTTTATGGGTTAAGCTTAAAGATGAGACAAGGACAAAATCAATAACAAAAACATTTTAGCTTTGCATTTGGTTGATACGGTCCAAAAAACAAAAAGAGAGCTGAGCATCTGTTATAAGTCAAAGTGTACGAAACAGTGAAATTTAAACAATGTATGACTCAACGTGCTGTGCTTTGAATTCTACAATCCATCACTAAAGCTCATTGTGTGATTTCATGGAAATGTGAACTGCATAGACCGTGTGAAACCAATAGGATTCAGATTCTTTATGGAAGCTGACCTTGTCTCCTCCAGCATGGTATGGTGATCCTCTACACGCATATATATACCACGCACATAAAGACAGAGGGAGAGATATTCCAGACAGACTCTGACATCTTATCCACAACATGCCTGTTCTCGTGGCGCCCAACCCATTAACCCCTGACCAATCGAATCAGAGGCCCCGGCTGGTTGCTGAGCGATGAGGACGGCCTGTCTACCGTCTGGTTACCCGATAGGTTAAGTTGCGGGTGGTCAATCCCTCATTATAGTGACCTGTGTTGTCCATCGCTCTGCACATACTTGATCTTTAGTCATAACAACTCAGTGCAAAAGGATGATCTTCGCTTCTAAATCTCAGCCCCATGTGTTGGGAAATGTCTTCACTAAACTAGAAATCAACACATTGAAAGCATATTTTTCTCCTGCTAGAACTTCAGCAAGGTGGAAATTTTAGGAATGGCTGCTACAGCGAGTCAAAGTCATTCATCAGTACATTTGTGAGCTATTTCAAGACTTAATATTTCAAAGGGACTTTTTTAATTTACCAAGGAGCTTTCCATCAGGGCCGGAACAGAGGGAGAGGACAGCTGAATATCCTCCTCAAAACACATTATCTCCTTCTTCAGGCACACCTGTCAGACAGCGTTTCAAATGAAAGCATGCACTCCCTTGACTGCTTCAAAAGGAGGAACTTCAGGTTTTGGTGACAAATGTGGGATTTCTGAGTGATTCAAACGAAGACAAACAGAGTATGGAACTGGGAGCTTCCAAAGAACATCTGCCTCCTCCAGCTCACGTAGTGGGACCACTCAGACTCTCCCAACAAAACAATGTCATGTGCTGCAACACAGCGTCGCCGTATGCAAAGACATTTCCCCTGGTTGTCTTTCAAATCTCCAGTGATCAGTACTAGAGAACTGCAACCGCCATAAATCTGACTCCAGGTTTCACAGCACTAATACATTTTCATTAGCTGTGCAGAGATAAATATCGCCGAGATCACGACCAAGTTTACCCCAAAGATTTCATTTTTGCTTAATGGCGGCTGCTCTGCCTGTTCTGGAGGGAGACACAATGTTTTGAATGTGCCAATCTTCTGGCTGCACTGGGCTTGTTTTTTACGCCATCGAGAGGATCCCTGGCATACAAATGTAGCTTACACCCCCTGGGGGAAGACACCGCTTGACGAACTCAGCAACTCCCCATAAATCTCCCTGACTCACCAGGGGGAGGCTAGCGAACAGGGCGATGGAGTGCGCATATGTGTGTTTTTGCCTGCATGTTGAGAAAAAAAAAAATTTAAAAATAAAAGAAGAGATGATATTTGTTGGAGTGTGCAAAAAGGGCAAAAGGTTTTAATTGAACACAACAGCAATCACAGGATTTATAGCCTGCTGAGATGAGGCCAAGGACCCTTCATAAACATTTATTGCCAGCGCAGAGAAGCTAAATATTAAGCTCTTCTAAAAGTCAGAATCATGGGGGTTTAGGAGATCAGAGTTTGGATTTATAACAGGAATATTAAAATGCAAAACTGTGCTTCTGTGTTGCTGCTGGATAGCGACTGCCCCCACGGAGACCAATAACTGTGATGTGAACTCTGATCCTATTGTTATTTGTTTTTTGGGCTTGTAATAGTAAATTTTAAGGGTATCCTGGGGAATATTTTAGAATCCCATATGGAGCCAACAAATCAACCTTATTATTAAGCCAGTTGAGAAGAAAACAGTAGGATATCTCCAAGATAATAATAATAAAAAAAAAAATATCTGGCACTGAATCCAACCCCCCCATCTCACTTCCTATTTCAGACCCATACTTTACATGTATGTGATAATGTAATCACATCACAGCCATGCGTGTACAGCAGCTGCCCGAATTAGTGGATTGGCTGCCGATGAGACAGAGGCGTAATCACACACACAGCCACACACACACACATACATAGAGTCGGATAATAATTCACAGAGCAGGCAGGGCTCCGAGCCAGCATGAAGCCAACAAATACACATGTATAACTCTTCCCCCCTCCTCTTCCATTTGGTCCCATCTTATCCCCTTAACCCCCTGTCTCCCTCCTCCTCAAAATAGAACACGCCATGACTCACATCCAGTTTGTTATTCTCCACTCTGACATGGAGCAGTTGACACAAAGACAAAATGACAGGATATATAAATATTTACACCCGGCATCAGAGGCCACGCCAGTCTTCAGTCTGCCAGTGCTCAAAGTTACTGCTCTACAGTGTTGCCAGAGCGGCGGCAATGGCAACATGCGGAACCAATTCTAAAACATGAATGGTTTTTCTGTGAGTGGGGTAAATAGAGGGTGGCAGCAGGCACTCACAAATGAAGAGCCAATTCACTCTAAATGCAGCCTTGTAGTAATGGACAGCAAAAGAATGGCAAGCATTTGACCAAGTTGATGTGAGGAAATCATTTGGCCGAGCAGGCAGAAACAAACACCTGCTCAGTTTGAGGAAAATCTAGAGCCAAGGCAAGGTCACTCAAGTCTGTGCACAATAAGTTTTCTTCCTATTATGTTATTTTGAGAAAAAGCACTTTTTCGACAAGAAGTTTCCTGACTGTGAAATAAAATATTTCAATTTAAGATGTATTTGTGGGGAGTCTTTTGTTGTTCTTTAAAAAAAAATAAAAATAAAAAATAAAAAAACAAAGACAAAATCTCTTCAGGGCAAAAGCAGTGAAAATGTCCAAAGTAATTCCGTGGGCTTTTAGTATTAGGGGAAAATAAAAGATATACACTTCCAAAAATATGGACTCTTATTCACTCTATTGGCAGACTCTCCATTAAAACAAAACATGGCTAAAACACAGCTGATCTTGGAGAGAATGAATAGCAGAGTAAAATGTTTTGGAATCTTACTTCCAGATACCTCGGAGGCCATTAAACTTAAAAGACTTATCCCCCAATGACCAATTAAAGGATTTCTGATACCAGTTGTAGCCTATTGCATTTATGAATACTGAGGCCATTTGTTTATTCTCCTGCTTTCACTCCCCTCTCTCTAACGATGTGTTAGCCGTTCAGGGATGATAAAAGCTGCGCTCGGTCTGTGGCTGTAAAACAAGTCTGCTGGTTTTCCTCCTCAGAGACATGGCCCTCAGCATGGCCTGTGAAGGCATTGTTTACACCACAGTTTATAACCTTTAAAAGCCTTCAAGTCTACACCCAGGAACACTTGTTAAATACAACACTTTATTAATACAGTACATCCCGGGGGTTTTAAGCTACAATAACACTACAAATGTTCAACAATAGACCTTTGCCAAAATACAGCCTTCACTTGAAATAGCGATGAAGTCCGTCACCACCCCTCCTAAAATACTCCCATAAAAACCATACATTTACATTATAGCAGTATCCTATATTTAGACCTGTTTTTGAGAAAGCATAGCGAGTGTACCTTTTGGGTAACATTCTGAGCGTCGATGCTAAAGTATACTTTCTTTTTGAAACCCTGCATTTCTGAAACCACCACACAAAGCAAAAAGTGCTCTTTAGGCTATAGCATCCTTGCACCACAGTAGCAGTTCTGTCAGCCAAGTGTTGTGCCAAGTCAGAAAACCACCATCCCTAGTGGGGTAAAAGCCATGTGAGGCACACCCTTCCACAGTCAGGCCACAATCACACAGAGAGAAAGAAACGCAGTCACTGAGGCACAGTCTTGCAAACCTTGACCTTGGCTTCTCATGATCGGTCACAACCACACTTTGGGAACTGTATTGTTTAACTCCTTTTTGTACCAAACCAACTTAGACTCTGAACTTCAGTCGCTTCTTTTGACACACAAACAAGCCCAAAATATGCTATTCGAAAACTTAAAAGAGTTAAAAATTAAAAAAATAAAAATAAAAAAAGCACATTTCGACATTGAACCCAGCTAATGTTATTACATTTTTATTGAAAAATGATTTAAATGTTTAACTGATAATAAAAGTGGAAAATAAAAAGCCAGTTATTTAATTATAGCAGGCGGATATACTGTGTCTATCTATGTCCGAAAGGAGAAGGTTATCCTGAGTACAGTGGGAGTGTTGTGTTTTTATGATCCACAGGGGTATATTTAATGTGTCTGTAGTCTTCCCAGCTCGCCTGAAGAAAAGCCATGGCAGCGTCGCGCGGCTCATTCTCAACAACCCGGGGATTACACTACATTACATGGAACACAATGACTCACAGGAGAAAATGATAATACCTTTAACGAGAGGCTTCTCCTCCCTCACACACACTGTTTGCGTGTGTGTTGATTCATATGTGTTAGCATATTCTGTAATGACTCATAGCTCTTTTGCATTTATTGCAAAAAGAAGCCATAAGAGCTATAATTTGGTGGCCTCTGAAAAAAAACCTGTGTATACGGCGCAGTTCTGTTCAGTGAAATAGGTTTGAAGCACGCAAAGACTATCATCGGGTCATGAAAGCAGGTATTATTAAAAATGGAGTGAAAATATAACAGAGTAGGGAAAGGTAAATGGACATAGTAATGAGACCAAAGGAATTAGCAGCTGCTCGCAAAGGTGCTGAGCAGCTACAATTTTCACATAGGCTGAAAATAAATAAGACTGCAATATAAGTAAATAAAGCAAAATGATAAAACTTCCCACTTGAAAGCAACAAAATCTGTGGTCGGATTAAGTCTGCAGAGCTTTACGACCAGGTCAACAAAATCGATGTCTATTTGGACATTATTGTGTGACATTTGAGTCACTGTTTGGGGTAAAAAGCCTTTACAAGATAATGAAATTCAGTCAGAATGTGTTGTAGAATCAATTATTAGCGTTATGGCAGAAAACAGCTTTCCAAAAAAAAGTGTTTACAGCAAGGCCTATGTATTTTAATTTGTACAGTTTCTGCAAAAAGAATCAGAAACGATTTGATCCTGTAAGTACAACTGAAAACCGCTCACCAAACTGTCCTGATAGGCTGCAGATTACCAGCCTCAGCTCAGGCATAACAGAAGTAATCATTCAGACCAACAAAGCTTCTGAGTTCTACTTCTTTTCTCTTCCTTTGTTCTGTAGGCTTTGTGTTAGTCAACCATGTCTGATTACTAACTGTAATGCTGACCCTCTTTATTAATGTTCCTATATTTCAACCAAAGCATTAAAGCCACTGGAGCTTAATGGACCATTTTGGCGCATTAGGGAACACAAATGCATTGACCACTAGCTGCTGTGTGATCCGCCTCACACAGAAAGCACAAGACGAGAACGTATCATGTTAGCTGGGCGGTTAGTCATCATCATTGTGCTCAATTGGCGCATAGGGACAAGTGCCACCTCCGATCACAATGACGTGACAAAGACCAGGAAAACAAAGTGATGAAGACTACAAAGAAGAGTAGCTCATTCACAATATGAGTGTTTTCATACATGTGGATCTTTACGCCCACGGTGACCTTGGTCTTCCAGTCAGTTTTGTCCTAGACATAATGCTATGTGATTATCTGACTGGGAGTCAGCCACACTGAAAACAAGTCAATGACATTTCAGTGCTTTGCAGTGGGTAGACAGAACTGTATCGATCGCTATTGATACTTTCTTTCGACTAAATTTCACAGCATTTCATTACACTTTAGTTGTTCAATAGCAATGTAGGATGAATTGTAAGGACAATGAAATCTGATGCAGGATATACTGTATCTAAAAACTGCAGAGACATGTAGTAAAGACATACAAGGAAGGCTCTGTCTACTCTCTGTGTCAGGGAAAGGAACACAGTCGAAAAAAAAAGAAATACAGGAAAGAATACAGCGTTCCTAGTTGAGATAAAATATGATTTTAATTATTATATTAGATTCAGGTTTTAAGGGTTGCATTTCTAGAATTTGATTTTACTTCCAATTCTTTGATCAATGGTAATAGACTAACATTTCCTGTGATCACTGGTACATGCTATTCCAACGTTTTAGTCAATATGTCATTTGTCAGGACGGCTGAAAATAACACACTGTCATACAATGCACAAATTACTAACTTATTTGTGTACTTCTGTACTTCATCTTTCTTTTTTGAACTGGCTTACAACTTGGCATTGTGTCCAAGCATGTTTGTGTCTCCTAGCAACAGTAAAATGCCCTGATGAAACAGAAACTATCTATTTATGATCTGCAAATGTAAGACTGTAGAAAGTGAAGGCATAGAAAACCAGATGGTAAAGGTTATACATGACTACATCCATACATACATACAAATTAAAATCATTTCAGGGGAAAATAAATTGTTTGCGTGTGCTTTCAGTATTTTCCCACACTTACCTGAGTGTGGTATGATTGGGTGCTCGATCTTGTGACATGGTGATTCAGGCAGCAGCACCGGCCCTCTCCTACCGGCCACGAATCCAGACCGCAGGACCAGCACGCACTGCAGCAGCAGCAGTGCATGCTGGGTAACAGGGCGCCCCATGGGGGCCTGGGCTTGGCTCACTTCACCTCAGGCCTCACGGGCCAAGAACATTGGGGAGACACACCTGGAAAGACAGGGAACAGAAAGAAGTCAGATTTAAGCATTTCCACAGCTTGCTACAACACAACACCTCTGTATCACTGCAATCAGAAGAGGATTCACCCCAGGAGATGAAAAGCAGTAAAAATAAATCCTTACAAAGAGGGATAGATGGGGAGAGGTGCAAAAAAGGGAAAGTGTGACAGATTGGGGAGAAGAGTGTGGTGAATTTCGCTGAGCAACGACAGCCTCAGAGCTCCTCACAAACACCCAGAGACCTCACACCTCTCACCTCTGACACCGAGCACATGAGTCAGAGGTGGTTAAGCACTGCCTCTAACATGCAAGATATGTGTATGTTTGTGGGCGCACGTGTAGGTGTCAGTGTGAGTCTTTGTTCGTACAGCAGCACTGGTTTCAACAAAGACAGGGCAACAAAGGTTAGATTTTTGCTGTCGATGTGCTGTCATGTTCTGCATCGTTAGTTTCTTGTGTGTGTACTGTATGTATGCCGCATAGCAACATACACAGACGCACAGCGCTCCTCATAGTCAGTTTATACGATAGCTGCTGTAAATCCACTCTTTTTATTTATTTTTATTCAAACTTTGAAATTACTGGATGTGATTATATTTTATAACACTCATGATGAATCCATGCTTCCCAGATAATTCAGTTCATGAACAACAAACTAGTTAGACAATTCAACTGTTCATTATTTCTTTCTTTGTGGGAGTAGGCTTGATGAGCAGCAGAACATTTACATCATTACTTTTTAATCATTAATGTGATGGTGTTATTGGAAATGATTCACACTACGCGTTACAGAAGAACAAACTTCCCTGACGCAAAAACACATTCACTGGATATGTATAGACAGCGCCTGCAATGGCAATTGTACCCATTTTCCAAAAAAAAAAAAAGAGATTTTTTTCTGTAGCTGAACAGGTGGAGCATGTTTATTATTTTATTTCATTCAAAACAGACTTTTTATCTGCTGTCCAGTCAGTGGTGAAAATTGGACTAGTCTGTGCCGAGGAAGAACAGAGCAATCCTGTCTCCATGACAGACTAGATTTAGTGTGAATAGTAGGGGCACAGTAACAAATAAGCAAAAACTATTAACACCGTATTTGTTATAGGAAGGCAGGAAAATATGCAAGAAAATCTGCACACTGCATAGAAAAGGGGGGAAAGACACACTCGAGTGAGCCAAGAAAGAAGTAGTGAATATTTTTTCTCGGCAGACAAACCTCCACTTTACCTCTTTCTGAAGTAAAATATCCCCTTAGTGCTGGCGAGCATAGAATGGTCTTGTGTAGAACATAAGGCACCTCTCTAAACTGGTTCCAAATAAATTCCCTAACAGAGTCAGTTTGGTGGTTTTATTTCATTTTCTCCTTGAATGTAAAGTTTACTCTTCTCTTACTGTGCATGAATAAGCTTCATGACCTTGAGGCCTAAGGAATTCATTCAAAGCCCTTTGTATAAATGTACAGGCTTTGGGGATATGTGGTTTCCTTAAAACCACAGAGTAATGTAAAACACCTGTCATCCAGAGCAAGGAAAGCAAGTGACAGCCAGTGCCAGTTTTGCCTCTCTCTCTTCCGTTTTGCTTTCGTCTTGACGATTCACACGTCAGCTTCTGTGCTCTTTCTCAGTTTCACTTTAGTCAGCCTGTCGGTTTATATGTCACTTTTCTTTGTCTGTTAGTTCCTTGACAGTCTTTACGGCTTTCCCCCCCCCCCCCACCAAAAAGCTATTTTACCTGTTACAGTGAAAAGCAAGCAACTTATTTTCCCCAGGTAGTCCTCTAGCTAAAGCATATTCTGAAAGTAATGCTTCATACAGTTCTCTTTAAGTTTCACATGTAAGGTTTCACTTAGTGTTCTATTGGTGGCTAAAAATCTGCATTTATGTGTCTCATATGACATGACACACAAACACAGAATATTTTAATCATGATGTATTAATCATTTTCAGGTCTGACCATTACTGAGCCCGACTTACTTACTACATCTGGAGTCAATAGGGCTGAAAATAGGTATGCTTCTAAAATTACCTAATGAAAAGCAGTGGTTGCATGGTGAAACAATTAAAATCTAAAATACGCTCAATATTTTTGAGGCTTAAATACAAACATATAAATCTAATTTATGCCCACGCATGTTTGCATCAGGACGGTTGAGTAACTGAGCACCGACAGCCGTGATCTGATATAATACCACAGCCTGTGAACTGTTATTTCATTCGCCTGAAGTGATCTCTGGTGGATCACTATTTTCTCTTTAACTCACCACCAGCCACCGACCGGTCCTGTGGGACAATACTGGAAGAGCTTTCTGTGCTATTTGATGGTCTAAACTCTAAATCATCTCCAGGGCATTAGTACAAGCCTCCACTACCTCCACCACCTCCTCCTCCTCCTGCTTCTACTCCTACCTACTCCTTATCCTGTCTCTTTTTCTGCACCTCTACGAATAAGAACACACAAAAACTCAGCCGCACAGTCACACACACACACACACACACACACTAAAATTCACCATGGGACCTGTGATGGATCACACACCAGTACATTCAGGGCAAGGACCAGAGGGACACAGAGCCACACACTCAGCCACTCATTGGAAATGTGTGTTGAGAGCATATAATACAGCACGCAAGCAACGGTAGCTTTTAACCCTGCTGCTGTTGTGTTTGTTGTCCTCTAGTTAAAGATAGCACTGCATTTGTTAATGTTCACAGTGCAATTGTTACGCAAATCCACAGTACACTTGCATTGCAATGTATACAGTTGAATAAGTAATTGACTCAGACAATCAATGGCTTAAAAGTTACATAATGACATATTTAGCTTCTTATAGACAGAATTGTAATAGACTCCAACAAGCACACAAACACTATTCTGCATCTTTGCATTTTGGGAATTGAGGTGTCAGCTAACTAATCAATTGAAGCCTTCCTGCAGTAAAGAGTGGAGAGAGGATCATATTAACACCACTATTGATTTTGTCTGAGGGGGGACTTCATGATGGTTGAATTACACTATACATAATGAATAAGATCAAGAATAAATGACGGCTTTGTATATCGCACGTCGACACATGCACACACACTCACGTGCATGCACACACCCAGCGTTTCAAACGTGTTTGTCAAATGTGAGTGGCGCGGTGATGATCCATCTGTCCAAACACAGTCAGGGGAGTGTGAGATCGAGGTCGCACCACAGTGCTGATAGATGCTTCTCTCTCTCTCTGACCACACAGTCCCACAAAAACCAGTAAAATCAACCCAGACTTTGCTCTAGACCAAAGCACACAAAGGCACCACTGAGGTTCTTTATGAAGCTGTATGTTTGTGCAGCGGAGCGCACATATGTGCATGTTTGTTGTGACTGCCTGGGAGTTTGTCTGTTTATCATTCTGTCCATCAGATGGGTTAATACCAGTTTTTGTTTGTTGTTCTGTGTCTCTGTGTGCTCATTGGTATCTATGATTGTGGCGTCTTGTTTTTTGGCCAAAGCACACATGCAGAAATTGTGATATTTGCTCTTTACTTTGCCGCCTGTCTGTCTGAAAAGGACAGCTGACACCTGCTTCCCAGAACATCCCATGCATTGATTTGACAAGGTATATTGAACAAGTAAGCAAATTGATGAAATTGATTGAATAGTTCTGAATTACATGTATGCTGTGACTAGCAGCAGCCTGTCTAAGGAAGGGGCTAGAGATCAACTGACTGAATGAATGACAAACTAGATGACCGTGTGACAGTCTGGGAGGCAGACTGAATAACAAATGATCTGACAAAATGGCAAACTAGGTGACTGACTGACACAGAGACGGATGAGTTACACGACTCAGTGGATCACTACAAGTCTGACAGACCGAGTGGCCACCTGACTGACTTTTTCCTACCTTTTTTCAATGAGTCGTAAAGATTTTTTTCCCTACCCATCTGTCAAATCTGTCTAACTTCTAGAACTTCAACCATTATCCTCATGTTGCACCGTTCATACCTTTCATTGACCTATCCTGCACTGTTTGCTTGTATTTTCAGTCCACTTCACCTGTTGTCTCACAGGATCCATGGAGGATGACAGAGAGATGATATCGCCATCAAAGACTCGTCTCTGTCCTGCAGGGTCATTTCCGTTCTGTGACCCCCGAGATCAGAGGGCAGATTAATTCAGCAAAAAGAAATGTTTGTGTTTCTCCAGGAGTGGAACTGGAACGCAAACATGGGTGAAGGCTTGTTTGTTTCAGACCTTTATCTGTGTTTTCTTTAAATGAAATGTTGTGCATATGTGGGTGGCATTTTGGTGCAGTGGTTCTGGATTTAAAATCAAGGCCTTTCTGTGTGGAATTTGCATGTTCTCCTCATGTCTGTGTGGGTTTTTTCTCCTGGGACTTTAGCTTCCTCTCCACCACCACCAGAACTACTTGGTTTTATTGGTCGATCTATCTTCATTTGCAGAAAAAAAGGACAAATTAAAGGAAAACCCAAAATAAATATGCACAGAAACATAATAAATGCAGATGCTTCCACACAGGTGTGGATGGTACAAGTGAGCAATTAGCGTCCTAGCATGCTCTGTGGTATGTATAAAAGTGCTGAGCAGGACCTGCTGATTCTGAATTTGATGACAAAAAGAAAAAATTTAAGGCTGAATTGACTAATTTTTGAAGAGGATCAGTGTCAGGATTAAGTCTGTAATAAGAACTATGGAGAAGACATAGATAAATAGGGTCAGAAAGTGCGGTCGACAGTGCACATTCTCACTACGAGTCAAGGCAACGTTGCTCTAAGTGACCACATTTACTCCATGATGAAAAACTGGCCTCTTCCAGGATGATGATGCCCCCATCCATGGGGTGTGAGGGGGTCACTGAATGCTTTAATGAGAATGTAATGATGAGAGGATGCACTGTGGCCTTTCACAGTCACCAGATCTCAACCCGCTTATGGGAGATTTTAGTTAAGACTTCTCAGAAAGCTCTCCACCATCATCATCCAAACACTTTTGGAAGAATGGTGTTCATCTCTCCAGTAGATATGTGCTGAGTAAACAGCTCCTCCATCTCTTCCAGTCCAAAACAAATTTCACACTCCAGCTTCCTTATTTTGTATTTATATTTCTTTGCAGTTTAATTCTGCAAGGACCCTTGTGTATAAGTAAAAAAGAGAAATAGAAACAATATGGGGGCAATTTGAGGATGTTATATAATATACACAGTATAAACAGAGTAAAACATTGTTATTTCATCACTGTTACTGATGTTATTGTTCTCTCATTTCCTGCTTTTTCCTTACTGTAAAGCACATAAGTTCCAGTATTAGATTTTTTCTGTTTTTGTTATTACTATTATTTTTGTAGATCATTGTTATTTATTTACATTTGATGTTGGAGCCATTTTTCATCTGCTGAAACTTAACCTAATTTGATAACTTTACCTTCCATAATATAAAACATACAAGACAAACAATACAATAAAGTTATTTGGGAAAGATATCATTGTATTAATAGTTACGTAAGTAGGATGTACTGTACTTCAACCCATAATGCACCACACAATGGTAGTTAAATATGCATCTCCCTGCAACACCAGATGTCAGTCAATTTCTGGCATGGAAAACACCCACCCAGAAGCCTGAAGCTTAGACACAGCTCTAACAAACATATCCGAAAACTCTCTTATTCTCTTTTGTGAGAAAGTAACTCAAAGGCTGTGGAATTATTTTAGTTTATATTTACTCACAGCAAACATTAATAAAGGAAAAATCAAAGTGTTGCTCAGCTTTAAAGCAGAGCAGTTAATTATTCTTTAACAGTGATTTTTTTTTTAATGTAAGGTTTCCAGTGACAGTAACAGGATGTTTCTGTCTTTTTTTGCAGGTGTGCACATTATTTCTTTAGCGTAATCCTATACCTTTGTCTGAACATCGTCTGCCACTGAGTCTGACTTCCAATCTGTTCTACAGCCATAAATTGCAATAAACAATAATTAGGAGAAATTGTGGATGTGAACTTTGAGATTGCAATCTGGTGTTTAGTTTGGGGCTGATGTGTATGCAGGGGTGGCAGAATATGGGAAAAGAAAGAGAACTATGATGTGCTGTGCATTCTCTGCAGTTGGCATATGGAATGAAGGTTGATGAAACAGGCGTTTGGAGCAGGAACAGGAGAGAACGTTTGTTGTGTACTACAGAAAAACTAACATTGCAGGTACCAAAGTTAGTTCCATCCCCTAAGTTTGCTTTACACACTTGTACGGAAACTTTTACAGTAAATAGTTTTAGAATCGATTTAAGATAAGTCACCCTCCTCTGCTTTTGAGTAATGACCAGGCACCCCTCGGGCTCTCTGGCACCTTTTTGGTAAAAGCTAAAAAACACAATGAATCTGAAACACATCACAGGCAATGCACCAAGGTGAAGTCTCTTTTTTAACCAGCCCTGATGACTTGCCTTACCACAACCATAGCTTTGGTCTGGTTAAAACTGGGACATACATCACACACATTTGAGTCCACAAACACGACAAGCCGCAGAAACCCACACACACTCTGACTCTCTCCAGTGTCTTGCTCATACACCCAGCAATTTCATCGGAGTCCCACCCTAACTCCCTAGAGATTCCCAAATCCTGATGTTATTTTTACTCAACTCGCTTACCCTCTAGCACTCATGCTGATGCATTACCACGTGCCTGACTGTGGTCTATGTGTGTGTCTGCACAACACAATTCCAGACCAGGCAGCACTTGAAAACACATGCGATATGTGGCAGAAAAAGTGACATCATGACTGAAAAGAGAGAACCACGTGACAGGACCATCCGCACCACTAAGAAACAATTACCAGAATGGCTTGCCCTATCATGCAGTCTCCAAGGTTGCTGAAGGAAGTTCAATATGACCTGTGACTTAAAACCATTACTGAAAGCATGGCAGGGTAACCTTCTGAATACAGAGCAGGGCTTATAAAACTGTTCGTTTTGAAATTCAGGTCAAGGTAAGGCAGAGTCAGGACTTGTAGCCGACACAGCCGACTTCATAATTACAGAGTATTAATCATTTCTGGGGTTGGTTGCTTTCTTCTCTAGTTTCTGACAAGTGTATGGAAATAGATCAACTTCACTTTTAGCCTCTTGTTTTAGAATCTCCCACTTCTTATTGTTTAGTTGTTATGGAAAAAAATAAACTTTTTTAAAAAAAAAAAAATAAACTATCACCTTTACCAGGGGTCTACTGAGAACTCACACTCCACCTTTTAGTGACAATTAGAATTATCTTCAAAAGAACTGAATCTTTTGAATCTCTGTCTACAGAGAGGCTGCTGTCAACTTATGAAAAATCCTGGGTCACTGATCAGCTGTTGAGACAGTGGCTCTGACACACAGCCCAGACCCTCAGGCTACTGTCTGAGCTGTTCTCAGTGTCAAGGAAGCGCTCTTCACAGGGAGCAAGTTGTCACAACAACCTTGCTGTGCCAGAGTGGCTTAAATCTCAGAGAAGAAACTGAGAGTTTGTCACTGCTCTCCCAAAACTACAGCTCGCTGAGAGTTGATATTTCCATATCAACCCCAGCAAGGTACTACAAAGTTACCTCTCTGACAAGGAGGCAAGTGTCAGTTTATAACCAGCCCTTTAAAGTCTCAGCGTACTTTTTCAATAACGATGTTGATGATTTTAACTTAACAGCTAATACTCAAGACTAACACAAACCCCCAAACCCTGCACTGATTTACAAGGATGAGATCAGTCTTTTTGCTATGACATGTTCAAAAAAAAATAAAAAATAAAAAAAAACTTCTCATGTGCATGGAATTTTCTGTTATTTTCTGAACATTTAAGTGCTGGGGTGGTGCACTGGCATCAAAGATTTCTTCTACTTCAAGCGAAGCCTTTGTTCTTTGTGCAGAGTAGTAACAGGCCAATTCACATGAGAGAAGTGGTGTCATCTAATGACTGATCAAGGCAGCAATGCAAAGATGGCCACAGCACTTCAAGTCTTCAAGTGACATAATTCACATATGCCCAAAATAAAAACATTAAATTCATGCATTTATATAGGCACATGCACATCCACCTGGGACTACAGTGATAAGGGACATAAAGCCCAGCACTGTGAGTTGGTGACATTTTAAAGCTTTAATTACATGCTTGGCTAACGGGTAGCTGACTGTCTCACTGGGTGCAAAATTACACTATCACTGTCTACAGCTGTGCATAAGTCCAAAACTGATGTGCTGTTCACACACCTGCCTTCCATACCTCTGAGGTGAAAAAGCAAAGAGAGCAGTCACTCTCTGCCATTGCCAAGGGTAACTACTAACTACAGGGCCAACTCATTGCTCTGTAGTTCCAAAAGGGCACAAACTGGCCTCACTGAAGAATGAAATTCTACTTTGATGCTAACCAGATGCTAAATGAAAAGAAAATTACAGTTATCCAAGGGTGAATTCCTCTCATTCAGCTGAGATTCAGAGACCAGTGACTGCAGACTTTTTTTTTTTTGTGGTTCTACTCAGACTCTGCAGTTTTGAATCATCCAATTACTAATATCATAATCAATCATATCAGCTTTAGTGATGACAGAATATGACTGGAGGAATGATGGATGAAATCTCTAACAGAATTCCACTGCAGGGGAGGTTGATCGTCTGGTTTTTCCTTGTTGTAAACATAGAGAGCTTTTAAATCTGTGCACATCCTCCAAAACTTACTCAAGCACTGCAACTCAGCACACTCTTGAAATATTGCGAGTTAACTTCTTTCCCGTTGTATAACGTTTTATACATGTACTCAGAATGAAATATCGCTTACTCTTCTGTTGTTGAATGCTTCACAAAATAAGGGTTTACTCGCTAAATATATTATGACCTAATGACAGAATGTTGGATTTATGTGGTGCCAGGCTGTGACTGTTGAAAAAAAATGCAATTTAAATTACTTGGTCCTCAGGTTTTCACATCATTGGTAAAACCTTGTAGTTCCATAGAAGGACACATTTCTTTTTATTTCTTTGAGCAAAAACAGGCAGATCTGTTTTTCATGTTTTCTGTTGGTAAAATGTATCATATCAGCAGCGCATACATTATGAAGTAATTAGAAGCACTTTTTGATCTAACTATAACACACTGCGCCTTTTAGTTGTTCAACATTCCAAGACCTAATCTGCATGATAACATGAAGAGCGAAAGAAATGTTTTTCATCATAGTTCTCCCTTCTTAAACTGGCTCTTCACTGACAAAAGTCCCATTGGTCGAACCCAAAGGGAGAGGGGCAGGGAAAAGCATACCATAATCAATCTTCCCACATGTTTCTTGCAATCAACACATTCAAGATAACAAGCCTAACAGGCTGCAAACTCCTACAGCACAGTAATTATATGCCTGAAAAACAACAACAACCACTTCTTTCGCAAATAACACATAAACACATATAGTTCAACGCACATAAAGGACCTACAGATGGGGAGGGAGACTTAAGGAAGCTGCCTGAAGATGAGTTGTCTTACTGTATCTGAAGAAATGTGGCAAGAGGGATAGTAAATTAGCTCTTGGCTCCACTGGAACCAATTAATTACTGTGGCGCGTGCACAAGTGTGTGTGTCTGTGTGTGTCTGTTGCGTGCCCGGTCTTTGTAATTTGTCCCATTAACATAAAAAAAGCACAATAGCATAAAGTTATAACATTAATGAGAGGGAGAGATGGCTTTGGTTAACGGCAGCTGTTTTAACACAAAGAGGATGTGGCAGCAGTGGTCTGTGTGTTTGTGTGTGCGTGTGCATGTGTGAGTCTCAATCTCCCTGAACACATCTCCCAAAGGTGAACTAGAACAACAGCGGAGCAGAGTCTGAGACAGCGCCCGCAGGCACCCGATGTGATCGTGTCTCTGCTAGACCAAGCAAACAGATGTAGGCCTACAGTGTCTCCTCTTCCTCCTACTCCTCCTCTTCCTCGCCTCACTCCTCTCCCATTGTGTCTCCTTCTCTCTCTCTCCCTCTCTTTTCTTGTGCCTGTTGTCAGGAGTCTGTGGGATTGTGTTGCACAAAGATATGAATGGACTAGCCCATTCTGACAGTTAGCCTCTTCAAATGGAGACGCCAGAGACTTGCAGCCAGTTCCAGACCAACCTGCACACCTTCGCCCAAGGCAACTTGTGTCTCGGAATCTATTAAGGCCATGTAAAGCAAAAAAAAAAAAAAAAAAAAAAAACCCTTCTGCCTAACTATGAAGTGTACTGCTTCAGTAATACATCTTCTACCTCCTCTTGACGGGTTAGGTCTACAGGACCAGGGCCTGAGGGTAAAGGCTTTAATTGGGCATTTGATACTCAGTTTGAGTCCAGCAGAAGACTTTATTAGTCACTAGTGCAGTTACAGAGCACAGCACTTTGAATATATTGATTGTGCTTTCAAATGGACATTACTTGCATAAACATACTGCTCACATAGTAAAAGTAAATGACTTATTTCAGCACCTGATAGTTAGACTGTTATGTTAACAATAAACCTAAATGTAACCAGCTTTAAGTGCAGACTCAGAGGAAGTTTGACGTCTGTCCACAGGGGTTTGACATGTTTGTTCAGGTGGCCCTCCACACACACACACACACACACACACACACACACACACACAAACCAACATGGCTTCCAAACGTGTTAAACCAAAAACATTTTTCAGGTTTACTGAAGATGAAAAAGTGAAATAAACACATTCACTGTAAATATTTTAATTTTACTGGTGCTTCCTTTAGAGACTACATTTGAATAATGTCAGAAGCTCTTGAGGTCATAGGATGCACATATTTAAAAAGGATAGTTAATAAGCTTATTTACATCCTCTGAAGATGGGAGTGAGTAAATCAAATGATTTGTGCTGTGTCTTTGAAATTCAACAAATTAAAGAGGCTAACTTTTAACATCAGGGCTCAGTGATTAGGATTCTGCTGGGAGGCGGTAATTGCATTTCCTTCTGTGTGATCCTGTGTATTTTCCCCACGAGAGATGCGAGGCTGTTTTTTTATTTAAAAAAAAAAAAAAAAAAAAAAAAAGCACAACAACTTTCACATCTCATCGCTTCTGTGAGTCTGGGAATACTCTCTGTGGGGTAAACTGTGAAAGCCTGACAGAGTAGGGCCAGCAATCGCAAATAAATACAGTAGATGGAAAAAGGTCTGTCGTTATTTAGCTGCATCACGATGTTTTGGTGATGAGTTTTTCACAAGATGTTGTGAAAATGGCAATCATACCATATTATATTCTCCATAATGACAACCCCTCTGTGTCGCAAATGATTTCAACTCTATTACATGTTGTTTACAATCACTTGTTAACATTAATAAAGTCCTTAAGTGCGGTATGAATTTTCTCAGTCTTATTTTATTTGGAGAGTACTGGTATAAACAGCCAAAAAAAAAAAAAAAGTGCTACTGTAGAATGCCTCAGACCGCACCACATACGACATCATTATCTTGCCCACATCAATAGATGACATTATCTACATGCTTAGGTTCAAAAGCTTAATGACCAGGTTGTCCTTCACTGTGTGCTCATTAACCACTGTGACAAAGCCCTTCGTGCAGGTAGATTTCCTCTCTAAATGCCACCTGGAAGGTCATAAGAGGAAAGTAAATTAGGGCACTAGTTGACAGGAGTGCCAAGAAGGAAACAATGGTTAAATAAGGCTTTTGCTCTCATTTAAAGATATGCACATGGCAATATAGAAAAAAAAAAGTCAGCATATGTTAATTAAACTAACCGTGAGCCTTATGAAATCACTTTAAAAATCTAATTCGTAGTCTCCTTTTGTATAATGTACACAGAATCCATAGTTTTTTGATAACATGACTAATATTCAGTCATAGGAAGGGCTCGTTGCATTTCAGTAGCTGCCACACTTTGTAGACAAGGACAGGAGGGGAACTTCAAACTTCTGAGGGAAACCGAAAACTGAGGCTCAAGCAGATTTTCTCCGGGTGTCATTATTGATGCTGATCCCTGAGCGCGTCACGCTACACTCTTACTAATCAGGTCTCACTATAATGTTTCCACACTGTCTCTTTCTCTGATCAATGACACTCTGCCCTCCTTTAAAAGCATGAAACTTCAGACAGAAAGCACAAACTGCTCATTTAATCCACTCTACTGGTGTCCTGCTTAATCATCAACATGCCGCATTAGATAGACAGGAGCAGGTGGAGAGCAGAGTAGGTGTGGATTAAAACACAGGTGTTCAGACCACACAGAGGGATGTAAACACAGAAATTATTCTTTTGTCGGCCTCTACAGATGCGCTATTCCGTCACATATCCTGTTTTTCAAGTACCGGCTTCAGATGTGGATGTCTTTTGACATTATCCTGATTATATAAAACACGTCAAAAACATTACATTAATCATTTACTAGTATTGCAACAGATCCAAAGGAAACATGACAGCGATGGTTATATTTGGAGAATTCAATTGAAATAACAATGTGCAGCCTTCCTATGTTATAAAATACTAAATCACAATAATTCATGCACTGGGGCTGATATTACGAAGTGTTGTGCGATTCCTTGCTCCATTGTACGACAAAAAGCTTGCATACAAATACACAGCCTTCAACGCAACAATGCACTTTTCAGCTCATGTCATAACACCCCTGTAGCAACATCACAGCTTTTTGAGACTCCGCATAACAAACATTTGGGAAGACGTACCCAGCCAGATAACTAATTGCAAGTCTAAGGGGTATATAGTCAGTGTGCCCCCAAAACACTGATAACACAGAACAAGTTTCCTCTAATTGACCTGCGTGAACATGTAACGAGCAGAAATCACTTTGATAATGTGTCATCACTTCCCTCGGAAAAAACTGAGAGAGCGACAGGGATTAGAGGCAACAAAGAGAATGCGCACTCTGTCTATCTTTGAACCACAGAAATTCTGAAATGTGTGCATGTTTAGTCTGTCGAGACAAAACACATATCAAACAGACTTATAAAGCGGTAAATTGCCACGTACCATCCATGCAGTGTATCTTTAACATTTTTTTTGTCTTGGGGTAAAGTTAGAATTATCTAATACTCCCCTTCTTTCTTGCAAGGAGGTGAGTCGATGGTCTATAATTGTTATAAGAATGTATGTGTCAGCAGTACACACAGTAAAGTGGTACAAGAAGAGCAGGTGTGTATGTGTTAACGCACTGAGCAGCTTCAGGCTTCTTGTTGGTGTTTAATGAGTTTGGGGGGGAAACTCCAAGGTTACGGGGATAAAAGTGAGAAGCTGTAGTGTCTATTTGGACCAGTATTAACTCTCAGAGACGTCATAGCTGCAGGCTTCTCTACTAACTTGATTAGGCAGGTACAGGCCAGGTGCTTTGTGCTCTCTTTCTCTCTAATGTTCTCCACTGGAAGGAAATAAAGGCTTGCACAAGGACAAGCTGACAAGAACAAACTCTTACACATTTGTACGCAGGAGGGCAAACACACACTTGCATCTTTTTTCCTTTTTATCCGTCTTTCTTGCTTTCGTTCATGCCACAGCTCCTCTCAAAACGCCACCTGGGAGCAAACACAACGCTGTCTAATAAGCGGCAGCAGCTACATCAACTTCCCGGAGATATGAAGACACAAACCGGTGTGGCATGTGTCTATAGCTATGACAAGTCTAATTTAGGCTCACGGCTAAATATACAGTGCCACGCTGCCCCTGTGAACTATGCAGTTTCATGACGCTTTGATGGCTTAACATCAAAGCTGAATATCATCACTTTTAACTCCGATACATTAATTCACGTTCTATGTTTAGGTTCTGCCACATATTGCTCTAGAGATGAAGAAAGAGGAAATGTTAAATTGCCATCATAATGCATATTCATCCAGTGCACACTCATTATATTACAACACCTAGGAATCTAAAGCCACGCCAACCTCTGCAAAATTTGCTAGACTAACTGAAATTTCCCAGAAATAATGCAAAGTATTAATTTGAAAGTACCTTCCTTTGTCATTATGATAACAATTACAGGTTATGGTCCTGGTTAATACCCCTTCAGCTCACTAAATCCCCAGGAGTCGGCCTCAGGATAACGGGGCGTATTTAATGTGAGGTCTGTAATGTTGCCGATGCACCAGCCCTGGGGTACAGCTGGGCTTGATTGTAGGCCAAAAACAGATGTTCCTGCTTGAATATATGTGTTTTTTGTGTGCAAGGATGGCTTTCTAACCACCCTAAAGCATGTGTGTGCAGCGTATGTGTGCACAGCTGTCTACCTGACCCAAATGTATCTATTACTGCTGAAATGCCTTTTTGTCAGTGTGTGTGTGTGTATATCTGCCCCACTTGTATCACTTTATATTCACTTGCATCTTCCTCTGACTGTGAGTTTGCATCTGTGCCTACTTGTGTATTTTAACACTTTTAGTTGTATCCTGCACAGCTGTTTATTCGAGCATGTTTATTAATATTTAAATGCTGCTTCTGCAGTCTGTGGACATGATGTGCGAGTATTTTTTTTTTGTGCGTGTGTGTGTGTGCGTGTGAAAATTCTGCCAAAACTCTGCTTCTAAGCCTGAAAATGTGTGTGTGGTTGAATTTGACTCTTTATAGGGTCTGGATAGGACAAATAGATACATTTTTAAAATGAAATTTATTTTATTTTAATTTCATTTTTGTGACAATTTTCTCATTTCATTTGTCATAATGACACTTTTTGAAATTATGTGAGATCCTTCCTTCCTTTTAATCCATCTGGATCTAACAAAATCCTCCGTATAATGTCAACACGAGTGGAAGATTAGCACCGACTTAAAAGTGTTTAACCTGAATCTGATTAGTTGTGATTAGTCTCACATTAACTTGTAGGTTCCTGCTTCCTATTTGTTCCTATAAGTCTAATTAATATTATCTGACAGACAGCCTTAAGAGTCTTATGTTCCTATAGCAATGCAAACATGTCCTATACAAATTTCACTCTGTAGACATCCAAAAGTGAATTATCACACGGTTGCACTGAACGGCTCAAATGTGTGCATTCAGTTGATGTCAAACAAATTTAAGGGTGCACATGCATGACGAGGTCTTAGAAGTGTACCGTGATTTATGCTGCAGCTGAACACTCTTGAGAGTTTGTCTGAATGCGTCTATATATTATTTTTGCTCAAGTAAGCACATGTGCACATGTACAAGCATGGTGTGTATGTAGTTATGTGCACATGAGAGTCTGCCAGTGCATTCTTGGAGGCAGCTTCGGCAGACTGAAACTAGACAGAGTAATGGCTTTCAGACTCACGCTGACCTGCTCTTCAAAATGTAAAAAGAGAAGCAAAAGACTAGAGAGGAGTAGGCGAGAAAGTCGTTTAGGGTCACTAGAGGTAAATTACTGGAGAGAGGTTGGTAATAATGAGAGGAACAGAGGAACAAAAGGTAGAGAAGATGTAGGAAAGGATGAAGAGTAGAGGTTGGATGAGATTAAATTAGGGGAGCATGGCGGACAGAGCAAGGATAGAGGAGGGTGGAAGGAAAAGGAGACGGGTTTAAAAAAGGTTAGACAGGAACAAAAGCATCTGTGAGCGTGGAAGAGAATGGAGAGGATTAATAGTAGATGAGAATAAATGGAAAGAAAGGAAGGACTGAAGAGTTTTGAGACACTTCACAGAAATAGAAGGATTGGAAAGCGCAGCCTTGCAAGGAAAAGTGCCTGGGATCTCCATAAATAACAATTCCTCACATTGCCTCAGCCGAGTGTGTGTGTGTGTGTGTGTGTGTGTGTGTGTGTGTGTGTCATGTCGAGGAAAGAGGTCCCACAGAGGTAATTGAATCAGGACAAGAAAACAACAGGGGAGCACATTCAGGGTGAGGTGGTCAGGCACAGCTGGAAAAGCAACAGTTGCCCCTTTTAAACTAAAGGGAAAGGAAACAGTGGTATTCAGAGTATCTGGGTCTGCGGTGTCCAGAGAGCTGACTCTACATGGCCTTTCACAGGAGCCACAGCTCCAGGTACAACACAGTGGAGGTCTGTTTACCATCCACTTCTCTTCCAATTAAAAACAACATTAATTTTTTTTTTTTTACAATGGAAAAAAAAAAAAAAAAAAAAAAAAAAACATTACTTCAAGCAAAACTACCCGGCTGCTTTTACCAGCTAGAATACAAAGCCAAAATAGGGTGAGAAGGATCTTTAAGTGCTCTGTTTGCAATGTGTTTCTATCAAATCTGGTCAAGCAAACTACAGCTATTGTAAAGGGGAAATTGCCTGTAAAAACTTCCCAGTGCTACCACATGCATTATTCCCTTTAAAATGCAGCAATCTAGAAGTGAAGGTTCATTCTGGTAGCAGCGTGTAAATAAACATAACAACACTAGGTGTAAATGAGCTTAACAGGAAAAAAGTGGTGTGGTAGACGTCGATACAGCTGGCTGAGACTGTTAATGTCTGCACTTTTTCTATTAGCCAGGACCCCCTGGGTGGCTCATACAATTATGTTATTCTTCTGGGGCTGTGAGTGTGGGTGTCTGCATTGTGAGACTGTGTCTGGAGGTGATAAAACAGCAGAAAGCACATAAATAATGACTTAATGATCCCCCTCCACCCTTAGCTATAATGATGACGATGGAGTTTTCCGACCTGGGGCAGCGGTGGGGGCTGCTGGGATAATCCACATGTGGCCGCCAGGTGTGCTTAACCTCATATTTGTAACACTACCTCCCAACTCGCCATGACTATGTCCACTTTTACACTGTTTATCATATGCTCGCCCCTACCATTCACATACATCCGCCTGTAAATTTTTGCTTTTCCTGCACAAGCAGTCATCTTGTTTCAACTAGAAATGCAAAACCCAGTGCACGCAAAATCTTTTTTCTCCCAAGAGGATGATAAAGCTAGGTTATTTTTGAGTAACTGCATTAATCATCCCTGTCAGTTTACAGTTTTGTGTTTATGGGAAGTATGTGTGTGCATGTGTGGACAGAGTTAAAGAAAAATAGGAAAGCAGGTCATATTGAGTGACAGAATGTGAAGAACCAGACACAGAATTTAGCATGTGGCCAAATTCTGGTCCCGACACTAAAGCAGAAATAACAGAATCATTTTTTCAACTGTTTCTTTAGGTGTGTGCTGCTACCACTGGTTTACAACAATAGCTGTAAATCATGATTGTACCCTGCAATTAACATCCTTTACCTCCCTCACAACAATCATTCTCCATACAAAAATGTGGTGATTCATATTATTTGTGCTTATGTTTATGCATGCAAGTGAATGATCCTTTTAGAAATACTTATTTCTGCTTCTGCTTACGGCACATCTAGTTATTTTGACAACAACTAACTGGCTTTTGCTTTCGCTACACCTTCTGAAAAGCATACTTTCAGCTCAGTTTTACAGTGTGAATTTTAACATCTCAGATACAAAATGTGAGAGAGGAGAACATGTTGCCTGCAAGCTACAAAGAAACAATGAAAAGCCTAAAATTCTAAAGCGATAAAATGTATCTATGAGCTGTCAATTACTGGCAATTACTTTCCTGAGCTGAAATTGATGGACCTTGATCATCTTTGGGGCGTAGAAATCTCTATACGCATTCAAGTGCGCACTTAGGCAATAACTGCAAATTATGACTGTTTCTCTCTCTTCTTCCTCAACGGGGCCAACAAGGAATACATCTGGAATGAGGGTGTGTTAATTATGATGTATGGGGCCCAGGGGTGAGTGCAGGAGGCGGTGCGGGTGTGGAGCTCTGCTTATGACAATGACATGTTACAGTAGGTCTCATTGTGTGCAGAAACCTGCCATTGCCTGTGGGTGTCAGGCTGAAAAAGTTCCAGGAAGCAGAAACTGCTGTTGTTTCATGCCTATTAACACACAACAGTGCCCATAAAACAGATCTTGGGGGCTGTTAGTGTCCTTGAGTAAGTTACAACTTCCCTCCAAGTTTCAGCTGACCCTGCACTCTGACCTTCCCCTATCAAACATAGAGAGAGCCAAAAGATTATTTCCCTCTGGGGAAGAATAAAGTACTGTATTAACATTATGGTTTTCAGGACAGAGTGAGCAAGAGAGAGAGAGGGCGAGAGAAAGGCTGGGAGCAGTAATGGGGTTGAAGGACAGAAAGAAATCTGCCCTTTAGTCTAAAAACAACATTTGCAGATCTCGAGCTGCAAAATTCTGGTTTTGGTAGCACCGGCAGACGCTTTCAAAAAGAAGAAAAAGCTGAAAAAACCTTACTCAGACAATTACCTCCTGAACATCAGCTGCTTGATAGGCTCTAGCAACACTTTCCTCTTGCATTATGAGATACAACTCTTTTAGTGCCTTTTTCTAAAGTCAATAAAAAGACGTTGACCCTGCAGGAAAGAATCCCCTTTTGCCCTTAACTGCAGCTGGGAAGGGAGTACTTTTCTGCCCAGAAAGCCTTAGGGGAAACAGCATGGCGCACAAAATAGACCACGATGCTACAGGGCCCTGCTTCAGAAGGGCAGAGGTCTATTTTTAATAACAACAAGAACACAGCAACAAAGTGTTGTGGTAGGGCAAGTCTAGAGGAAATTTATCCTCTGCGTAGGAGTTCCTCCCTCTCTGTGTCAGCCTTGTGAGTTCTGCAACAGCTTAAGTCAAAAACAACTGGAAAGATTTCCTGCAACAAAATCAATTTTATCCTCCATTTATAATGATTCGACTAAATTGATATCAGCTTATCCTCGTCACAGAAAATCAAACAATCGTGTTCTCCTCTTTCAGGCTGTTTTTGTTAAGATTTGCTGTGTGTTTTGAAGCATTCGTTCTCCTTTATTATCTGAAAGACAGCAGAGATATCCGGGTCTGGGTTAGGGTCAGGTCTGGTCGAGCTAGGGTCAACCTACAAGAGAAGACCCAACTGTGAGAAAGAGAAACCGGAGCCTTTTACTTTCAGTCACTGTAAGTCACCCTGGCGACCTTCTGGACCTCTGACACATGCATCGGAGTTCAGAGCAGCATGTGAAATAAACAGCACAGCTATTATTACTCTCCATATTTGTACACAGAGATATATTTCAGTGCTTTAATTCACTCCACGTAGGGGATTTATTTGTTGATATCATCTTTCTGTCTGACCACATCTGTCTCTCTTTCCCTATCTCCTTCCTCTGTTAAATCTCAGCTAAGGTATGATACTGCACGGTTAAATGCTCTCGTCTTCTGTTTAGACACAAACAAACAATAGCGCAGTATACGACTGTGTACACTGGGATGTGTGTTTTAAGGCGCTGTATTTATATTTAAGAATGTGTGTGCATTTGTGCGTGTAAACCTTCTATTCTCTATGCCTATAACAACACGTTATGCAAGACTGAGGGGGGAAAAAACACAGCTCATCCCAGAGAATCTTTCAACAATCCACTTCATTCCCAGCAGGGCAGCATGGCAGAAGTAGCTCAGGCAGAGAGTCAGCACAACTCTTGAACGCAACTCACTTCTCCAGGGAATTTTGTAACACAATAGAACCAGAACAGGAGAATAGAAACATTCTCTTGTTTCATGGACAGCATAATGAGACCACTGTATTAGCCAACCAACAGTGTCTTTGGAAAAAAAAAAAAGGACACTCTTGGCAATACCTCTAGAATTACTCTATTGTCTTTTGTAGCAACTGATATCCTTATCACTGAAGCTCAGCACCTGGCTAGACTTTTAATAGACCTAATGTTCCATAACAAAATATCCCCTGAAACCAGTTTTGCACAATAGCGCTAAACTTCAAATGACCACATCCTCTCACGCAAAGGGGTTAAAAATATCTACATCTACAGTACACGCGTATCCGAAAATGAGGTGCTCACCCGTGGCGGTAAGCCAAAGCAGGCAGGTTCCAGAATTTCAGACTGAGGGCTCATTCTTTCAGATGGTTGATTCAAGAAAGAATGGACTGTTATTCAGAAGCAATAATAAGTGGTTTGTTATTCGCTGCTGGTGGTTAAGATCAGACCACACATCCTCCTTGTGGTTTCACCTTCAACTGAGGCAGCATTGTGTTTCTGTCTGGGTAGACGATGCTACATGTTCTTCGCAGACAAGTAAAGGACATGACTCATGGCAGTCTCGTGTCTGGAGTGCAGCGCTTATAAGCAATATTTTAGAAAACACTAAATCAGTATGATGGACTATGCACTCTACCATTACCACCTCAGGCCTGTGTTTGCTTTGTTTTCTTTCATCTTCAGCCACTTTCCCCCTCTGTATTACTCCTGTACCTTTTTCCATCTTTCTTCTATTTCCTTCTATTTGTTTTTGTCCTCTCCTGTCTCCACCTTCTTTCCAAGGAGTTCCAGCATTGACACATGAATTAGAAGAAAGGAACATTTGTGATCTGACCAGACTGAAACTCGTCCATGTATATTTAACATTTCTCAAACCTGCTCGTCTACTCCTCAATCCTTGCATCACACCCTCCATCTCTATATAAATTATCTTCCCTTTTTTCCGTCTCCCCTTTATTTCCATTGAAAATGCAAGAAACTCCTTTCTTTGTCTGGGAAACGTAAATGCTTATCTTCTCACCTCAATCCATGCTGTCCAAGCTCCCTTTTTTCTTTGTATCCCCCCTTTAATCTCTCGCTGCATCGCTCTTCCGTTCTCCTTTTCCCCGCGTGGCCGAACTACAAGTACTGGGCTGCTTTATCTTTTAGATGTTATCCTAAACTTTCATATAAGGTCGGATAAAAAGAATATACCAAACTCTGTGATTTCAATCTGCAGAGGGAAATATTCCTATGCATCCTCTTGCAATTCGAATATTTCTTTTTTTGAGAATATTGCTCTCATTAGCCCTCCGTAATGATTTCAAAGTAGAGATAAATGTTTTCATTTGCTCAAGATTAAAGGATTTTCTGTATTTATATCCTTGCACTGATCAAATTACGGCTTCTCTAGCAGTTTGCTGCTGTGCGATAGATGAAGCTAAGATACTTCTAAACACATCACATCAAAAGAGCTTCTTATCGCATAATGATATGCTCTATAAAGATAAGACACAACAAGGCATGTCCCGTGAGGTGTTAGAAACTCAAATCTACGAAAGTCTTTTGCTACATTACCTCATCATGCTGATATTTATGAATATATATATAAATAAAAGCAAACACCAGTGCAATACGAATATATAAGCATCATAAAGCGCAAAGCCAAGCGCGTTCCTTAATAGGTGCAGGTTGCTAATTTAGATGTGACTATACATAGAAAAGAGCGTCAAAGTCTCACAGGAGGCAGTCCAGTTTTACTCTCACCTCAGAGGTACAAGCTGCAGCCTGAAAGAGGAAGCTCCTATAAAAGAGAAATATACGAGTAGAGCGCTGCTATCAAATGATCCTCTCATTCATGCTTCAAAGTCATTCATCTTCCCCAGAAATACATCTGGGTGACGGCCCAGAGAGGAAAAAGTGTGTGTTTCTTTGTGTGTTTGTGTCTCTCTGTGTGTTTGGTGACAACTCATGACTCATTTCACCCTTCAAATGGCCCTGTGGCACTAGATCAGTCAATAAACAAAGACCAGCAAAGCTTCTTCATTCTTTCTTCCCCGATCTCTCACTTTAAAATCCTCTTTTCACCTCTTTCCCTTGACTCATTACACCTCATCACCCACTCTCTGTTGCTTTCCACATCACCATCCTACTCTCCTCCCCTCAATTGCTGTCTCACCAGACTTGATTTAAGTGCAGAAGAAAAGTACAACAAGCTCCAAACTTTACTGCGTTTACAATAATCGTCTCTCCTGTTGTCACAGAAGTTTGGCTCCATCTCTGTTTAACCTTTCACACATCTTCTTGGCTTGATCCTCAGTGAAAAAGAGGCTTTGGGGATTATTTAATCGTGACCCAAATAGAGTTTTCCTCTCTTTCCTGTAGTAGCATCATGGTTAAGAGATTCCTCTGCTATTTGAGTGGGGTTTGGGTTTGTACTAGAGAGGGACAGAGCTAATGGAGTGTAACAGCGCTGGAGAGCGAACATTGGTTTAGCGCTGTTAATTCCCTTTGACGTGTGGACATGAAACTGGAAGTTTTACTCAAACCACAGACATTCATTCTCAGATCCAAGCAGCAGCAGAAATAACAGTGCATCCAGGATCACATAACGCTTGCCTGCGCTTCCCTATTGCACTGTGAACTCAGACAGTTTTCTACACCTGCCACTGTGCTGTTTCCGCTGTTTAGCATGTAGTGTGAAATTACCACAGCTTCCCCTGCCTGTTTTACATGGATCAGCCCAATCACAGAACTTGTGTGTGTGTGTGTGTATGTTTGTGTTGTCTGTACACTTTTTAATCACTTTATTTTCAGCCCTTTTCACGTATCAGACTTGAATGTGTGAGTTTGAACAGTGTTTGCACTTAACTCAGAATGTACAGACAAAAAAAATTTTAAAAAATCACATTGTGCATTTTAAAACAATCATTACAATCAAGACAGTTTTTTTTATTGAATAAACCTTTGCAACCTCATCCTAGTGGAAAAAAAATTCAATATGTTTGGCACCATCATGGCCAACATGCAGAAAATAGATAACATACACTATGTGGCTGCACTGTGCACAAAACTTGACACTTTCCTTCCAATCCCTATGGCAACTGTCGCAACAGTTTTGGCCTTTAATGACATGGAGTGGATTATAAACTTTATTTCGCCAACATATTCAATTCTTTTGTGATGGACAAGCAGTCAAATCTACCGCAGGGAACCATGGAGTAGCCATAGCAACATCGCACCATCTCACTAAGTAACCAGAGAGAACACAAAAAACTATGCGCTTACACCCAGGCAACTTCCACCACTGTGGAGGGAGAGGTCAGCAGTGTATCTGAGTACCCTGGCTGCAACACAAATATAAATATTTGGAATCATTGTCTTTGTATTTGGAGGAATTCTCTGGGGCTATTATAGTTGTAAAATCAAGAAGTGGTGAAAGGAACAAGGGAGGGATGAGATAATGGCAAAGTGGTTGTGATGTATAAATAGCCTGTGGTAATGAGAGGACAAAGCACAGTGGGGAAGAACAGCAAACCACTTCAACTATTGTTTGAGTCACATGCATAAGAGTAATAAATCACCCTGGAAGGAAACTTTGTACAATTGGGTTTCCATAGAATTCACAGCCAATAACCCCAGATCTTTTGTGAGGTGATGCGTACAGGGACAAGCTATCCCAAAGCCCCATCTTGCTTGTGTCTGATAAATAAGTGCCTAAAGGGCCTTAAAGAGCACCGAGGGGCCAGGGGGTAATGGCTGTTTAGTTTACACGTGCATGATAATGCCTTTCGCTTTCACTCCCGGCAGGGCTCGACCCCCGGGGGATGCGGCATCACAAAGGTCGACAACAATGTGCTTGTCACTCAATCTGTTTCCATAGCGACCACACAGCCTGCTGAGGCCACCGGGGTCATTTTCATCTTGGAATTCTCCTGGCTGGGACTAATTGCTGTGTTTGTGCTGGTGTTCTGTGTCAGTGCTCGGGCAAATTCCCAACACAGCGCAAATATCAATCACACTAATCATATGCTGTTCTTCGCAGGCGCTGGAATGTGTGGCTGCTTTCCATACTATGGGCTCATCTGTGTCTGCTGCTCATCTCTGTTATGACTTTGGCAAGAGTTTAAGTGTTAATGTTGTTTTCTCTCCATGCGGTGTTTCTCTCGCAGTCTGGGCAATATGAACTGGCACCTTTTGCCAAAAGGCATCATGTCACATAATTTCTTTATTCAGCACTTTCATAGTGTATCTCTCTCTCT
>JAPQRQ010000014.1:20339284-20351425 GCA_037367365.1 Apogon talboti | reverse complement strand
GACCCTGTAGACCACATTGGACCTGAGATTGTTGACTCACTGTCCTCACTGGAACTGCTGCTGTCACTGTCTTGTAATGTATGTGGAAATTACCAAAAACAGTCACTTGCCCAATAAAGGGTTAATTCAGTCAAGGTGATGCCCTTGAGGGCCATGGAGCTGTGATGTTGTTTTATACAGAAAGTGTGAAAGACTTGCTGAAGTTTTTCTGTAAGTTTTCTTTTGCAGTGAATGCTGCAGGTGTCAGTGGCAACAGAGACAATGTGTTGAGGTTAGATTCTGATGACTGACTTGGCTTTTCGATAAGCCTACGGTAGCAAGCACTGTAGCTTATCTAAAAGTCAGGCATAAAGCCCATTTTCGATTGACAGTATTGTCTGTCTGTGTCTGTGGCTGCAACACAATACACGTTTAAGTCTGTTCAGATACAGGCCAGTGACAAAAATACAGTATACTCTTAAAAACAGGCAGAAGCGCGTAGGAATGAGTCAGCCTTCTGAGAGTAGATGATTCAGACGAGTGAGGAGCCGTAAGGTGTTTCGGTCATTTCCCAGGTGAAGACAAGATGGGGAGCAAGAAAAAAAAAATGTAGACGCAAGAAAAGGGTAAAGGGAGGATGAGAAGAAAAAGATACTAAGGGTGAGAGAGAGCGAGAGAAGGGTCGGTCAACTGTGAAAGACTGCAGTCATTCCTCACTCTGAGCTCCATACCTGCAGACTCAATGAGCCATCTCACGCTGCAGCAGGGCCAAAGCCATGCGATTTCTCAGGCTTAGTCAGCCTTGCTGTGCCCCTGCAGCAGTAGCATCCAGGGCCTTGTAGTGCCAGGACTTCAAAAAAAATCTACTTCCACTGCCACACTCTATGGGAGGAAAAATTGGAGGATGATGCTGTAACTGTCACAGTTTCAGACGAAGTATTTCTACGACGCTTTTCCTTCATGGACAACCGACCTCCGGATGTGACTCAGCAAAAAAAAAAGGTTTCGTTTTGTGTAGCGTCATTCATCAGCTAAATATAGTGTGTGATGCTGATTGATAATTTGACCTCTTGTATCTTTCAAATATAAAACAAGGTCAGATCCACTTATAATCCTGCACTGATTAAAATCTACACTCCCCGTTCTTGTTCAAAACATCATCATTAACCGTTAAACCCATCTTTATCTTTTCCTCGCAGGTCAGCCCGGGGTGCGCTATAGTCCACCCTGTGCCTGCTACAATGAAGTATAGAGGTATGATAGAGTGTTGCTGGGCCCAGTCCATCCAAAGGTATTGAATGAATGGACTGTGAGGGTGAGATAGTGAAATGCAGCATCAGAGTCCAGGGGGTCATCTTTCTCGCTTTGTGCCGAGATTCTGTCCAGCTGTATTTGTCTTTGTCCTCCCCTCTAAGGCCCATGATGGATAGCAAAAAGAATATGGCTGATGGTGAGAGTTTTTTTCCCCTCCTCGTTTTATTTTTTAGTGTCCTCTTTTTTTCGATCACTACCCGCAAAGTGGCAAAGTTAAGGGCTGGAGAGATGAACTCTGTGAAATTCAATCACAGGAATTGAAGGTTTGGAGGCGTAAGGTCTTGGCCCCATGGGCAGTTTGGAGATTGCTTCAGATTAATTAACGTCAAAATGGAGGGGGTAAGCCTGTAGAGGACAATTATGTATGAGACTGCGAGGCATGGTGTTTGCCATTCATCGTAAAGTGTTGCAGTGTGCTGATTCTTTTCTGTATTAAGAAGAGTTTTTTATTCTCAGTCAGTAATTTTGAGAGGCCAAAAGCAATTTAAGTGAAGATAGTGTAAGAAAAAAATCTACCCATGGCTAAATGGATAGAAAAATAAAGCCACTTATGTAAGTACTCAAGGCAAGTATAATCCAGAGACGGCACAGTGGGGAAAACTACCACCATCTCCAGTGTATTGTAATCTGCTGAAGGCAGACCCAGAGTTAAAAGGGGACTACCATCTAATTAATGAAATTATATATTATTTATACAGTTTAAAAATGTCCACTCAGGACATGTGAATGAAGATACAGCTTTATTCTTTATGCTTGAAGGAGCTCTTTGTAATAATTCTACTTAAATTGTTAAAGACGACCTAAAATAATCATTAGAGTGCTTTGGAAAACAGTGGATATAACATATTGTACACTGTTGCCCATAAAGTCGGAAAAAAAAATACTTTCATCTCTTTATACATTACGACAATATGATTTATTCTTAATAGATAAAGTGTACCTGGGAGTATGTAACCACTGCACCAAGCCAAAGGTAATTACTGAAGTGTATAAATACGAATAAAAACAGGAATGTGTATGAAAACAAAATTATTCAGACCTTATGGGTAACAGTAAAAGTTGTATTCCAGAGATGTGCAGTGTTTGTCAGCCTTGGCATTCCTGTAATACCACTGTGAACCACATGGTGAATAGGAGAGCCACTGTAGCCTTGAGTCTGTCCTCCAAACATCTGTACCTGAATCTGACATGCAGTAAGTAGACGGTAGCCCAGGTGTACTTACTGGGCCACTTCTAAGCTCTTTTCATTAATGTGGAGTGGTAGATAGTGAACTGTAAACACAACAGTAAGCCGTAAGTGATGGCTGAAGATTTCTTTGTAGTGACCATTATCAGCATCAGCAACCACTTCAGTGAGAACCAACACTCAGAGTTGGAGAAAAGAAATGTTAAAATAGAAACAATTGGTAACCCAGTGTTGTTGTTAGGTTCCCCCACTAGAGATAGTTTGAGGCTGACTTCACAACATTTCCTGTATTCTAATAAGTCAGTGCAACAATGCCTATAAACATACAAACAGTCTTATTAAACTTGCTGAGTCAGCTGTTTTGTTAATATGTGATTCATTCAGACCAAATATTTACCAGACTGTGACTGTCCAGATCTTACACAGCTGATTCAAAACAGGTTTCAGTACAGCTATTGTTTTCCAACTAAGCAAATCATAATGTAAACCATAGGCTGAAGTAGAACGTGAAGATTATAATGCAGCAGTGGTTTTTGGTACACTAGGTCCCTGTTGTTGATAGTGTCGTTTCCTTAATTTTATGTTAAATATTTGGAATACATCTATTCTCATATTATCTAAAATAATATATTTTTAAGGGTACATTGTGTAATATTTACCAACATCAATAAGTTAAGTTTTCTTCCCTGCAAAAAACAAGGAAGAAAACAAGAAACAAAAGCTTTATAGTAAAGAAGATGCTATTAACTTTGGTCCATACTCACTTCTCATAGTTGGTGATGGTAATGCAACTTAACATTGCAAAAAGGGGAAGTCCTTGGGAGAAGGGCATAAACTAAGCCAACAGTGAACTACCTTAAAGTGTAAAAAATGGCCTTTTGATGTTGGCTCCAAAAACCCCATAGACTTACACTGAATTTCTCTCTAAAATACCAAGTCAAATCTTCGACCTCAAATTAGTGTACCAGTGGTTCATCTTAAAAATAAGAGTTGGGATTAATAGACAACTTCTGTTTATTGAATAAAATGTTGATCTTATTTTATTTGTTTCTGACAGCTTGACTCTTGTTACACCGACAACACATGCAGCTGTTGTCATTTACTGTTACTTGTATTATGTATCAGCATACCCATCACTCCTTGTGCTCTCCCAGCTTTACAATCTCGTCCAAATATTATCACTTCTGGCAACGCGGATGAAGCTAACATGGCCAAACTTCAAAAAACAACAAAAATATGAGCTATTACAGCAGGCTCCATCCACTTCTTAAATAGTCCATGGTTCTGAGCTACCATAGGAAACATGGCTGACGTCCTCTGCAGACATAAATGTCTCAGCAGTTCTTATTTTTACTCACGTGATACATTATGCTCCATCTCTACAATTACACCCTCTGACACATTTTGAAAGCATAACTCTATTATGTCTATCAGCTAAAACTTTCCTCCATGAAGTGATCCTATGACAGCTGCTCACCCTCTTTTCTCATTTGGCTCTTAATTGAAACTGACATGGACGCAACGTCACAGATTAAGTGAGCAAACAGGCTTTACACTGGTCCTCGTGGACCACAGGGGACCGACGTGATCATTCATCAAACACTGACCATATTGTCTCAGGAAACAGGAAAAATTCTCCAATTTCTAACACAGCAGAAGGCAATTTGTTACCTTCACCAGAGTCCTGTTTTCGGGGTGACTTCACTGGCCTCTTGCCGAACTGTGCTGCCTCCACTCAGTAGGTTGTGCTTTACGTGGAGACACAGGTGATGTACAGATTAGAAATATGGATGCACATGTGCACGGCGTGACATCCTGTTTTCCTTTGTTTCCCTACCTTTTTCCTTGCGGCTTCATCTCTTTCCTTCCTTTCCTTCCATCTCACTTCCGAGTATCTGTTTTTCACACTATCACAGCCAACAGTACCGTCTTACAGACACAGACAGCCAAAGCAGAGGGGGGGGGGTTCATATTTGCGTGAACCGTGATGCACTCTAAGCAGGTGTGTGAAGGAAATCAAGATTGGTCTTTTCGCTACGCTGAATTTCTATCACCATAGTTTTGAAAACCTTGATTCATGTGTGCTTCTAAGGGCTTCTGAGGACAAGAAAAATGTCAGAAATGGAAGGGGCTTGTCACAGTTTGGTAGTCTGAGGCGTATATACAGACTGAGGAAATTGAACAGCTTCAGAGGAAATGTTTAACTTACATTAAAATATGTATGTTCTTGGTAAATGTGCCACAACACTGACTTTGTATTTCTGTGCTGATTTTCGTATGCGTCAGATAACATTGACTTTCATAATGTGCCCCATTAAGGAGAGGAAATAACCAGCAACACTGATGCCACCAACCAAAACTTGCATTAACTGATAATAATCATACTCATTACTATGATATTATCATTTTTTATTATTCTCCATAATACACTTCCTGTTTTTGTAATGAGCCTGCAATATGGCAGAGGAACTCATTAGAATGAAGGCGCCATTGAAAACGATGACATCCATCATGGCTGCATGTCTGTTTTATGGACCAAATGCATCTGTAACAGACTAACTATTCTTCTCACTAGAAAAGAGCTTTGTTGACAAGCAAGAGGTTGCTTGGGTAATTGCTTTTGCCTCACTTTGGACAAGTTAATTAATTTCAATTACTGGTTGCTTTCCAGTTGGAGGTTAAAAGTCAATGCTGGACAAAGGCTATGAGGAAAAAAAGAGAAGGTCTGACGATTATTTTTCTATTTATCAAAAGGGACATAACTTAATGTTGTGGCGATGATTTACCTGTGAGTATTTTCTGACAGATTTCTGCCTGAAGTTGTCTTAAGAGCCGCTCTGCTGATGCCCACTGATGTAGAGAACTCACTCAGGAGAATCTAGCTGTCTATAAACGGTAAAACCAGAACCCTCAAAATGGTATTATGAGATGGAAGTGCCAGCTTGTTTCCAGGAAATTTGGGCTACTCTGCAAAAAGAGTGGAGGAAAAAAACTTCTCTTTTGCTTCGGCTTTGAACGTACTCTTTTTTCCCCTGCTCCCAGAGTTCGTTTCACCTTTTCTCATCTCTCAGGCATGCCTCTGGACAAGATGAAAGCAAATGTCTCAACACTTCACTCAGGGTATGGTAGCATAGGGAGACAAGTTATGTGAAAAAAGGTGCCTCTAAAAGCGTGAATTCAAAGAAGAACAAGACATTTTTGGCACCTTATAATAGTTTAATGGTGTTGGCTGGATTCTCCATTTTTGCAGGAAATTGCAGATGCATCATAAAATGTCGAAAAAAGATTCTAAAAAAAAAAGCAATGTTAAATAATAGTGACAAACTTTTTACAGTTTCCAAAATGCTGATCCTGGACTATCAACAAGCTACAGAGGAGGAGCATTTTTCATATATAAAACTCATCTTAACCAATACAATATAAATTAATATGAAAAAGAGTGTCATTAAAAAACACAAGGAAAAACCTGGATGCATTTAAGAGGCATCAGTACAAAATGAACATTCTGATTATGCCTATTGACGTTTGCAGCTTTTGGTGTAAAAAATGGTTTCATGCTGCAGGATTTTTTTTTTTTGTAGCAATAACAGCTTCTGGCACAATTAGTCATACAGCACCAGCAGTGTTCAGCACCTAATCCTAGCTCTTCCATATGTGCAATATTTTGTTAACTGATATCAGAAGATAAATGGTTTCCTGGTCATGTTGTAGAAACATATAGCTTGCGGGCTTTTTAAGGTACTGTACTGCCATATGAATCACACAAGAGACAGATCAGTGAATATTACAAGCTGCTTGCAACAGATTTGAAGAATTAAATATTTATTTCCTTCCAAACCATTATTAATTCAGGCATTCATCAGATGTCTGAGAGAGTCAACAGCTTTGGAGAGCTCTTAGAGGCACTCATATTTAAGCCGCTCATGTCCAGAAATTTTTACCCGCCTTCCTAAGATCAGAATGCATTTAATTGTTCTATTGATTATAATATTTAAGAACTTCTCTGCACAAGTCTACATTAAAATCAGTCAAATGCTAATTATTTCTTGACTACGTTTGAAAGCCTTCCATATGAATGGGAGTTAATTTCCCCTCGTGTGACCTCTTGGTTGCAATAGGCAACAGATGAATAAACAGTGAGCCCGCGCAGCCTTATTCAGTCATTTGCACGCTTCTCACTCCAGCAACACATGTATTACCGTAATAGCTACACGGGGCCCCATCAACCCCTTAATTGATTGGTTAATTGCTCAGAAGCCTTCGACTGTACCCTGATGACCGACCGGTGTCGCCTTAGGGATTCTGGGATTTGTGTCAACAATTCCCCATGCTATCTCATTCATTCCTTCTTTCTGCTACTCTTTACAGACCATGAAGCATGAGATTGGATTTACACTGTAATGGAATAAAGCACATTGTTTCTCATCTGCGAGAGAGGAGGATAAAGCCGATAAAAACCCCTGACTTGCCCAGCTGGAAAGTTGATCAAAAGTTGTGCATACAGAACGGAAGGAATGTTTTTATTTTATTTTATTTTATTTTTTTGCTGTTTTGTATTAAGTTTACTTTCTCCAAAACAGAACATGTTTTGTTTTCGGTGCTGCTACTATCGATTTGCTCTGCTGTCTTACATTGGGTTTTGGAGGGAGGGAGGGTTTAGATAAAAGAGGTCATCAACAATAGATCAAAAGCTCTAAAGTGACAGATGTAGTGTTTTCTCCAAAATCATACTCATACAATATGTATAGAAGCTGACATGATGAAAGCCATACCCCTTGGTTTAGGTCATTATTGTGGCAGCTGTGATGATGATTACTCAGCATTGTTGGTTTCTAAGCCATCTCAATATGAAACCTAATCAGGAGGAATTAAATTATCTGCTTTTCTTTGCCATCTTCTCAGTGTCCGTTTTTCCTTGACTCCCACCCTTTCATGTCTATTCACCGACTTTCATCTCATTGAATGGAATATCATTATCATTTAATTAACTGTAATCTGCTTTACTGTTACAATAACACTGACACTGAAGTATAATCTTTCTAAGTAACAATGTCGATGCTACCATCTATTACCCCAAATTTATTTTAATTTCCATATACGCACAAGGTAAAACCAGAAATAGGAACATCTATTTGTTTGACTTGGAGCAAAGAGAATAAAAGGTCACACTAGAAGGAAATTACCTGGAATCTTATAATCACTTCTTTCAGAACCAGGCTCCGGCCATCTGTCGTTCAATTTACGCTCTTGACTTTTCAGTTGCTCTTTATCAGCGCGATAATACAGAAGTTAATCACTATCTCGTTACAATGAGCAGCACCTGAATGAAAGCTGCAGGTGCCACGGTCTGGAAATAATATAATAATAACAAGTGAAATTAGCATTCTAATGCATTTTAATTGCATTCTAATGGGCTCTGCTTTCATCCATATCTGTGTAAACAAGACATAGAGTAAAGGCAGCCTTTGTCACAGAAGCACTGAATTATATTTTCCAAACTGGAGAGAGGACAGGCGCAATTTGAATAAAAAGCAGAAGGAGCTGACATTTGGAAACAATGGACTTGATTCTGATGATTGAATGATTTATTGATTTGCTGAGAATTTCATTATTTTAAAGCTGCAGTTCTTGATAGCTGTTTTTTTTTGTAGCAACAATTCCATAATGACTTTTCAGCATATTGTAATTCAAGTGATCTGACAGGTCCTGTTCCCTGTGTTTTCAGGCTGTAGAGAATCTCATCCTGTGACAAGTTTTTGGCCAATCAAACAGATGGGGGGAGGCTGACTAGGTGATTGACAGCTGTAATCACCAATTGCTGATTAGTCTGACAGACACGCCCAAGCTTGGAATAGAGGCTTAACTACACTCATGGCCAAAAGTTTGGGAATGACACAAATGGATTGTTTGCTTAAATGTAATCTATTTGTCACTAAATTTATCTGAAACCTATATAATGTTCCTAATTGTTCTTCAGTTTTTTTTGTTTTTTTTTTTGGGGGGGGCAACATTGGCAGCAAATTTTGCAAAACAAAACTTAATGACAATGGATTAGATTTATATAGCTCTTTTCTATTAACGCATACTCAAAGCACGTACAATGGATTCATTATTCATTCACTCTCACAGTCACCCTCTGGTGGTGGTAAACTTGTGGGATTTGAACCACCAACCCTTCGGTTATTGGACGACCCGCCCTACCATCTGAGCCATGGCCACCCTTGTGTCATTCCCAAAACTTTTAGCCATGAGTGTATATAGTCAGACCAATCAATCTTTATATTTATTCATTTGGACCTAGAGGAGAGAGCTGCAAAAGGAAGGTGTGTATTATATGAGGTCACTGAGGTAGTGCAGTAGTTTGTCAAATTCAACTTTATACTGTATGTCAACTCACCACATGTACCAAACACACAGAACAACTGTATCTCTCTCATTTGTGTATGTTAAATGCACTATGAGATGCAAGTGATTTAACATACATATAAAAAGGTAGAAGTCTCTAAGCACATTGCATTAACTTTCACCTCACAGTAAGAAAGCCCTGAGTTCAATTCCCAGTTGAACCAGGGCCTTTCTGTGTGGAGTCTGCGTGTTCTCCCCCAGCTACGTATGCTAGAGTAGCTTAATTCTCCTGCCAGTGCCCTTGACCAAGGTGCTGGCATAGATCTGGAGTTGGTCCCCAGGCACCTTTAGTGGCAGCCCACTCCTTTTCTGCATACTAGAATGGGATAAATGTAGACGTAGAATTCCCCATGGGGACAATAAAAGTGAGCTTTATTCTAAAATTCAGCCATGTTTTGTCTCTGATGTAACTTCCCTTGAATTCACTGCTGTCTATGTTTTCAAGATTAGTTCTGTCAGATAAAGTAAACTGAAAAAGTATTGGTCAGAGAACAGAAAAGCAATTTGAAGAGACATCAATTTGACCTCTGAGAAGCCCAGGGAGTAATTGAGAAAATAAATCTGCAGATTAATCTATAGTGACAATAATAGTCGCAATGTTTGGCTGAAATAGAGGAAGATAGGCAAGACGCATTATTAAATGACCTTTAGAAAATAAGTTTCAACCCCCAGACCTCCAAACTATGACACAAGTACAATAATGCAAAAACTGCTAACATACCACGCATTGCAGCTGGAGACTCATAACATGCGCTCCAATATTGTCTGATGGGATATTCTAAATAGATGTAAAAGGTCGACCAAACAAAGGCAGGTGCTGACTAATCATATCGTTTTATCTCATATCTTATTAGACTGAAACCTCTCACATCAGCAGAGTTGGCCAACATGCCACATCAAAGAGAGAGTGGGAGTGGACGCCTCCATTTTAATTAGTATGATAGGGCACTGATCTGTGGGTGATCTGAAAACCCAGACAACACACACACACACACACGCACACCTTGAGCTCAACTCTAATTCCCTGCTGTTGTTACACGCAACTCACATTCCAAGTATATCCCTGGCAAAAAAATTAAATAAAAACAAGCATGAAAAATCCTGGCACATTTAGACTCATTAAAATACATAGAAGATGATGTGTAAATATGTGTTCACACAAAGCCAAACTGTAGTTTTATGACATTCCTGCACACACAACCCAGGGATATTCGTTGTGATGGCTGCATGAGCAATCTTGGCACATGAAGTTGAATTCTGCATAGTCAATGTGAATGGGTCTGACTGGCTGTCATCTTCAGTGGACTCACACTTCAAGTCAGTAAGTTCTCTCTCTGAAGGAGCTCCAGTTACTCAGCAAGTATAGTTTGGCTCAAACATCAGGATTCAATTAAAATGTAAATTCTTACTAAGCTGATAAATGAGAACAACAGCTTACCAAGCTCCTCAAGGCACCAGACAGGAGGCGTCTTTTTACAAAGAGACTTTGTATTCCTTGTTTGGGACAGCAGGTGAGCAATGAGGCCCAGGAGGCAAACAGGAAGCATTAGCATAAAGTCAGAGGGCAGCAGGACTGAGGCGGCTCACCGTTAAGAAACATTTACAGACCGGCCTTGCTTTCGTGACTACATCTTTCGCTTCCTGCACAACACATGCCTTCTGTGTATTGCAAGTCTTTGTCTAGTATATTGACAGCTCCCAGAAAAAAAAAAAAAAAAAAAAAAACTCAATCTGGTCTGCACCTACACCTTTGAAGTTCTTCTATAAACTGTGCAAGTAGAGAAACATTGTTTGCAAGAAGCTGACACACTTCTTCCACTGTCGGTGGTTTCAGAAAAAAAAAAAAAGTCAGCAATGCACGTCACGTCAAACCCAATACACTGAAGGGCAAATGCAACACTTTGGAACACTGAATCCTGATAGGAATAACTGCAATTCTGCAAGTCAGAAAATTTTCCATATGGTTTCCGCACCAAGTCTCAGCTGATTTTTGACAGTACAGAAGGAACAGCTCACTTCACATGCCAATGCTGGAGGGAGATGCAGGTTCTCCTGGAGATACCTTTTAATTTTTACCTTTCATCCTTCAGATTAGTCCAGGGGTGGGTGGTAGTCACAAAATCACTTTCTTGGTGTCTGTTTGGAGAAGTTTTCTAAAAAAAAATAAATAAATAAAGGCAAGAAAATGACTGGATGAGTGCGGTGTTTGACTAAGTAAACAATCAAGAAGAGGCTTTGAGGGGAAACTGTGGTTACATCCAACAGGTGATTACATGTTCCTTGTATTAAAACATCCATTGGTACAGTAAGTGCTCTATTTTCATGCCCCAAAACATGTTTGTCTGCACCAGGTGCTCATCCATCCTTTGTGACTTTCAGACATCCTCACTTATCCTGTCATCAACACAGACACAGGAACAGGAACGTCTCTGCCCTCTAGATTAAAGCGCTGGGCCAAGGCGAAATGATGAACCTGCTTATCATGCTTTCAACACTTGATGCTGATGTTGATAAAAGCTAGCACAGACTTCAGTATTAACACTGTCTGAAGCGCACTCCAGAGTCCACTGAATAAAGAGAAGATCTGTCCAGACACTGAATATGTGTTTTCCTTTGTGTAATGTTAACACTTCGACATGTTGCATGATACATCATTTAATACATTTCATTATCACTAATCAGTGTTTTTATAATGACAATTATGTAATCCCACATAAAATGACTCATGCAACACCATCATTGGGGATTACGGTTTCTAGAAGTCTTGAGATGGATTATAAACAAGACGGATGTTTTGAAGTTTCTCATTACAAATATTATTTCTCGTGCTGCACACATAATGTGTTATAATGATTTTTTTGTGCCATTAACCCTTAAAGACCCAGCGCTACTTTTGTGTCAGTTCCCAAATGAATTTTTCTCTATATTTAACTTTCCCCAAGTGATTTATCACCATTTATTGTAACTTTATCCTCTGTATTTTGTGTTTTTTCAGTATAAATCAAGTATTTTCCTATATTTTATTTACTGATCATGTAGATGTTCATGAAAGCTCAGATTAAAGTTGAGGGTTGTCATACTAAAAACTAAGAAAACTGAAGAAAAAGTGACTTCATTAACTGAACATAAACCCAGTGTGTCCATTCACTGTCATTGATCCAACTCCATGGGTTTGACTGCTGAATCAATGTTGTAGAAGATGACAGTGTTTCCATGGTAACTACAGAGCCTCTGAACATCCAAATGGGTCATATCTG
>JAPQRQ010000014.1:20312563-20327949 GCA_037367365.1 Apogon talboti | reverse complement strand
CCGGACAACATTCGTTTGTATATTATGATGGAAATATATGTGCAAATGCTTCATAATTCTGTCAGTGAATGCAAAACGTTAGATATTATGCCAAACAGGGCAAGGGATATACTTACATTGATTTAAAGTGATTTTAAACCGACTGTCCAAATTAAAATCAAGGCTGGACGGTTACCCCACATGATAGCAGAAAAATGACCAAAAACTAAAATGTTTGGAGAAATTTCAGCGGTTCTGTATATGGGGAAGGTATATGAGATACATGTTATCTTTTTATGTATTTGGAGGTTTTTTTTTCAATGGAAAAAATTCAGTCGGACAGAAAAAGTAGGCGTCACGTCATTGACCCATATACAGCATATACATGCAGTCAAGCGCTTACACATACAGATACAGCAAAACGAGGAAACACATACATGTCAAAATGATCAGATAAAGCCAACGCTGAATGTCAACACTGCTAACAAACCCGGCAACTAACAAGACAGGTTTTTCTGTGTACGTCTGCAGAGAAGAGACTAATGCTGGTGTTTATGACACAAGATTTAGAAAACCTCCTTTAAAGCCGTCACTTAAGGCCTAAGCCAACGAACACACTTCAACACACTCACAAACTTTGTGAAACTAAGATACTAATCTTGAGGTGGAATGAGTTCGGTATTTTGGCTTCTCATGGTATACCTCGCTGCACGCACTATTCAAGAGGCTTAGAGAGTGATACTACATCAGGCATTTTTTTCTCCACTGTGTTTGATTAATCTGAACCTAGGATTCGAGTCGTCTTGGCGAATCTCCAGAAAACTTTCAGGGTGCCGGGTTATGGATGACCACAGGGCCTCCCTGCTACACATTCCATTAAAACCTAAACAGGGAACATTATACACCAGAGAAAACAACAAGAGAGGGAGGAAGGACTAGGACAGGCAGAAGAACAGTATAAGGAGGAAAAGGTGAAAAGAGAAGGGTGCAGGAGAGATAGAGGAAGCAAACCGAGGAGCCGCAGGACAAAAAGAGATAAGGGTCTGATGAAGGCTGAAGATGAGTCAGAGCTGGAAGGGAAAAGTAGAGAAGGAAAGTCTGCGGTGCAGAATAGTGCAAGAAGATGTAGGAGGACTTCAGCTGGAAACAGAAACAGCATGTTACAGAATTACTAATTAGCCACTACATGTTTAAGAAACTACTAACAGCAACCTTGTGGTACACTGGACTGTCTAGAATGTAACAAATATTTCTTACAGGACACATGAGACTGCGACTTGTTTAGAGGAAGATCAGGTCGAAAGGCCAGGCTTGTCAGTTTCTACATCACTCTCCCCATTTCTTTTAGTAAATAAAACAAGCAGGGCATTTCCTGTTGCACAAATATTCAAAACACTGCTAAAAATATCCGAGCCTGGGTTGCCTATAAGTAACTAGTGATTAGAAGCACTCAAAAGCTGAGGGAGGGCGGTGATTAACAGGAAAACACTAAATGGACTTTTTATGTGTACTTCTGCTTTAATTATTTAATACTTTTGTCAGTCACACAGCAGTTTCACAATAAGAATAACGTGTTGATGAAGTCAGTCACAGGGAGTCGGCAATTAGTTACAAATTAGATTGAAAAATGTCAGAAAAACCTCTTTTATGATGACATACAGAGCACATTTTGGCAGCTACTGAATTACAGAGATTGCTTCCAGGTGTTTTAAAGAGGCACTTAAGCAGAAAGGCCTGGGGTTGTACACTAATTGTGAGTGTCCAAACCTGCAGCATAGCCTACAAAAAAACAGACTCATACTTGTTGAGAAAGGCATTACTATTCTAGTCATATCACAGGAAGAATAAAAAAAAGAGACACCATCCAATGAGATTCTGAAGGTGACAATGTCATACAGCTCTGTATTCTGGAGCTAATCTCAAAATATTTATGAAAAGCATGTGTCAGTAAAATGAACATAGTCACTTGCAGTAGAAAAACAGCAATAAAAAGACACATTTCTCTCAGATAGCATAGAATAGTAGAGATTTGAATATCTATAAAGGAAATGAAAACACTGCATATCAAAAGACTTGAAATATCTACTTCTTTGAGAAGGGACGCGTTGCTTCCTGTGAATCACTCTGGTCTTGTCTTGCACTCTGCTTTCACTGACGTAAGCACAAAAAATCTAACAGGCAAAGGTAAAATTTGTACTCGCTCTCTGAGCATAAACTGCCCTGTCCAGATGTCTAATGACAAAGAGGTCAAACAAACTTAACAGTAAAATGTAAGCATACAAGTACATGCAAACTACAAGCATGTAGTTACTATGTACACATCCTCCAACAGCATATCTCTGTAAAGGCAGTCTGCCTTGTCAAAGTACGCGAAGTGAAAGCCACTGTTTGGAAACCACCTGAGAGAGCAAACAACTCCTCTCCAAAAATGTAACAAGTGTGTGACTTTTTTCCTTTTTTTTTTTCTTTACTTATTCAGTCTCACTTTTACAGCTACACACATGTCTCTTAGCCTACATAATAGATTATTTTCCCCACATAACCTTTCTCTTATACACTTAATCTGGACAATGCCAAAGACATATCCAGGAGGCCTCAGCAGTTGACAGCTAGATTGTTTCTCAACCTAGACAAGTTAGTCTTCACTCGAATATGGGGGTGTACACTTACACTCTGTCTCTCACACATTTGATGAAGGTAGGCTCTTCCTCCAACAATGACAATTTGAGCATTGCGTGGGTTGCTCAGGTAGGCTGCCAGTTGCCTCTGTCTTGATCGGTACCAGCACACATAGAAGAATATCTTAATGATGATGAATATAATAACAACTCTGTTGAGGAAAGACGACAGACGGGATCAGCTGAAGGCTTTGACTGGCAGCTTTGAGCAACACTTCCAAGCAGTTACGTTTATTGGAAAAGATTAAATTTACAAATACAAAATCTGTACTTACATGTACCAGTACAGCTCCATATTTGTAAGATGCTGATCACTGGACTGAGACTGTCATAGCTGAGGAACAAGTTGCTGATCCCTAAACAAACACAAACAGACAACTTGCTGTGACAACCAGCCTTTTGGCAACATTACTGACTTTCGTCATTATTTAATCACTTGCACAGTAAACACAGAGCATCCACTCGCTTTAGCTTTGTAAATAAGCACTATCTGGTCACTTATCAACAGCTGATCGGCTAACTTTGCTAGCCACTTACTGTCTGGCTCTCCAAGTTAGGTGGAAAGGTGTGTCATTCCCCTGTGTGTTACGGGGATGTGATGCGAGTAGAGCTCCAGGAACCAGCAGTGGCTACAGCTAACGTTAGTTTAGCTAGGCTATGGTAGGTAGCAGGCCACAACAACAATAACAGCAGCTACTCTACTTACCCACGCGGCGGAAAAAACAACTGTAACTGCCCAGTGTTATTCACATATCTTATTTAATTTACGCACCGGACACGCTAACCTTGCTATTTACTCGACAACATACTCCAAAACCTGACACCGCGGAAACAACTGTACTACTCCCACAGAGTTTTAGCTAACGTTAACTGACTTAGCACATCCCCGTGCTTCAATGCTGCCTTTGGTTTCACAGTGGGCGGTGTTCACAGACTGTTGCCTTCACAACCTTCTGTAAACAGCCCTTCCTGACCAGAGGCGCACGTACAGTTTATCATGTGGATTCAATGTAAGGCCCAAGGCCCTCTCCTAACAGTCGCCTTAAAAGCAACACATTATCATTTTGTACTTCAGATACCTCACTGTGGGAACAAACATGTTAATTATATAAATGATAATATATGCAAATATAATTACGGAATAAATTTGGACATAAAAATAAACTCTCACAAGCGAAGCAGTTGAAAAACATTCTACCCATATTATATCTCAGCAAACGTGTTCAAAAAGTCATATTTCTCTCCATATTTTGGGTATTGCTGGCGAATTTCACTGTGCTCATCAGCAAAGTATGATATTTCCTGGGGTACTGGAAGGCATCGCAGATTCGTAGGACAAAGGGTGAAAATATGACCAAATAAAGACCATTTTAAAGGAAAGATGACAAGATGATAATATACAAATAAAATACCAGTATAATAAGAAATTCGGTCAGTAATGGGCTAAGTTATCCACAACTTTTCACTGTTTAAAATTTACATCAAACATCTATACAGATAAGCAATAGTCCGTGTGTGAGTTTATATGACACGTCTTCAATATTAACAAAACATTTAGTAAAATACGTAAGAAAGCTGACAAAACGGTATTCACAGTTATCTAAAATAACACACAAAGGTCATATCAGGTTGTTAGGACACCCGCATCTCTACCACCATCTAGTGGTGACTACGGTGTAATGCAGGATTTAACCAAAACATTTGCAGTTTCAATGAAATAAATAATGCTTTGATTAAATCACATGTTCTGATCTTATGAAAACCCTTTAGTAAAAAATCAAATTGTACTAATATAAAGGAATCTGCCTCAACATATTTTATTTTAATAAAATCATGAAACACTGGGTATTTTCTTTCAATAAAAATCACTTGGAAAATTAAAATAGACATTTTTGCTCAAACTAACAAAAGTCACAGCAAACATATTCACAAATTTACATAATTTAGAAAACAACATACAAGAGTGCATAATAAACCCTGTTCCAAACATAAAAACATATTTTTTGTGAGTTTTCATTAAACAATAATCATTCCTGTTTCACATGTAGCATAATTTACCATGTAAATTTATAACACTTTCTCAACTATTTGTCCAGTGACAAAAAATTTTTGATTTTTTTCTCCCCTCAATGAAGGCAAAGTATTTAGCATTTTCCCTAAAGTACTATTTAGACTCTTATAATGATCCTTCTCAATCATTGATTCTGATCCTGTCAGTGTGTATATTCTAATCTGTTTGATCAGTGAGTTTGTGTCTCCAGCAAATCAATAACATCTTCATGAAGCATACAGGAGTGAAAAAACATAAAAAGAGACACCACTTACATATGCTCTTTCTGCAGTTCTGAGACAAAATTCTGGGCAAAGCACACACCTACACACAAAGCTGAGCCTGTAGCCTCAAACAGACCTGTTGGAAATGAGATAACCTGTGCTTTATCTGTATGTTTGCCTCTGGAACATTCCCATAGAGTTTTGCAAAGGTGGGTTATATTTATTTGGGTTTTTAGAATATAACCACTGTGACTCCAGAATCCAGACAAAACCTAAAATTTTCCTCTTTCTTTCTCCCCTTGCTGTGCTGCTCACTCTCCCATTCAGTCTATTGCTGGCTCGACCACTGCTCTCACTTTCTTGCTGACTGAGCTTCAACAGTTCGGTTTACAAGCACAAGTGACAAATGTGACATACTTTGCCTTTAATTGCATTTCATCAGTGACATAACACTTCTAAGTGAGTAAATCCATTGTCTTTCTTATCGGTTGTCTTCAACAACGATGGTCCGTCTTGGATAAGTGTCTATGTCCACAAATATGTAACGAAATTCATACTTTCCAGTTTCAGGATTCTGTAAAATGACAAAAAGTCATTATTATTATTTATGTTAATAAAACTATAAATTAATCGTCTGCTTTATTGAAGCACAAGCAATGTGAAGTGTAATAATGAAGCAATAAAATGACCTATGGAATGTGGCATGCTTCAATAGGAAACAGTAGACAACTAAGGTACTTTACGGGCATATGCTATGATGCATCTATTTAATAAATGTATTTCTATCAAATGTTCAGAAAATGCCAACCTCTTTTGACTCTGAATGTACAGTCCCTTTGAGGCCTGGCTCTGACCCTTCGATGTAGAACTTCAGTCTCATATGCTTCAATCCATCCTTCAGGTACTCCAGATGACTATGGAGGAAAGACAATTAAACACCGTAAACACAAATGGTAATGATTAAACTATATATGTCTGAGCTCTATGTGGGATTAACTAAGGAAATGTACTTTTTCTCTCATTGTATTGTTTGCTCACAGAAATACTGAGACAACACATCAAAGCAAATATTAACAAGTACAAAAAAGAGCATTAGAAGACAAAAACATGACACTTAATGCTTTTCAGTCAGTTTTTTTGTTTATTCCTCAAGTTGTAAAATAAAAAAAATCCCACCTGACTTGCTGCCTCCTTCCTCGACGGGTAGTCTCACCGTAACACTTGATTGGCTCCCCAAAAGCACCAATTACCTAAAATTGAAAAATCAGTTAGTCCCATTTTTGTAAGGGCTAGAAAGCTGTGATGATGAAGGACAAGTAAACAATATAAAGTATAACCATGTGTTGGAGGATGGTTTAATTAAAATGATCATGTTTGGAATAAGAGTGGGATAACTGTGTGCATGTACCTCTGGGTGCAATTTGACTTTGTTGAAAGCTTTCCCATAGATTTTGTTTGGGCTTGAGGAGGAAAACAGCTCCTGGAACACTACGTACAGTAGCCCACCTGAAATACAGAAACAGACCAAAACACATCATTACCTTGAGATGATAACACGTATTTTTGTGGAGGCAACATCTTAAATCTTAATCCTGTTGTTACCTGTAACTCCAAGTCCAATGAGTATAACTATCAAGTAAGTGAAATCTCTGCCAGCTTCTTTTACTGAAAGAGAAACAATGACTTAGATTACAGGATTTACAGCACAGGTGTCAAACATATGGCCCCTAGGCCAAAACCGGCCTGCCAAAGGGTCCAATGTGGCCTGTGGGATGAAGTTGCAAAATACAAAATTTACACTTTAATTACACAGTGTATTCGTTGTATTTGTTCACTGTGATCTGTAAGTTGTGTTAATAATAACATGAGGCATAATATTGCTAAAATTGCACTTAATTTTCTCCAGACATTTACGGTTATTCAAATTTTTAAGGAAACTTTGTAGATGTAAACGTTTTCAAAATGTAATTTAACTTTTTTAATTGTTATTATTTGACAGGTTCTGCCCACTTGACATCTTATTCGTTGTATGTGGCCCCTGAATTATGAGTTTAACATCCGTGATTTACAGTCTAGCAAAGGTAAACAGTTGTGTACTCTTTGAATGACAAACTGACTGAAATCCAGTGTGTGCATATGGCTTACCCTTTTGTGTAGCTGACGGTTTGGGGCTCCCACTTTGATATCTGGAGACTGACTTCCTCCCACCGTCTCTGTCTTCAGGGCTGCTTTTATTTCTGGCGGAAAAGTCAAGTGAAATGTTCCGCCGTCTCTGTACCTGAGTGAAGCAGCTCAGCACAGAAGAAGGCTCCTCGTCTCTCCTCTGAAAGGTCAGTCTGGTTAAAGTAGACACTGCTCTGTGTGTGCGGTTGTTCAAGATAACCTGTGTGAGTCTGCATGTCCGCATAGCATACTGTGACGCGCTTTGGTGCAAATTGCGGTGAATGGTTTGCAGTATCTGTCTATAAGCCATTGTAAATGTCAGTTAGCTTCAACTCTGTTACCTGCACAGCTAGCCAACAAACCAAGCTAGCCTGTCAACACACTCAAAAAATACTTTAACATACAGAATTTACATAATTTACAGTAGGCTACAGAAACATACAACTGAAAAATACTTTACTTAAGCAAGCATGCTAACATAGAGTCAAAAAGTACTCTGATAGTGAGCTGCGGACGTGCGATTTGGATCTCAGCGGCGCACGATGCTGTCGTCACAATTCACCGGAAATCAGGGAAATGTAGTTTTTAATCCAGTATCATGCATGCGTGTTCAGCAACTCCCAGAAAACAATTTACAAATAAGTAAAGAAAAGCACAGATTATGTCATTATCCGTTTATACTAAAATGATATGATTTAAGTTCTATAGAATAAAACAAAAATGTGTTTTAAAAAAGTCTCCCTTCTTTGTAAAACTTCACTGTAAATTAATGGATTTACGGTGAACTCATACCCCCCCCATTTTTCAGGTGGCTGTTCGCTTTTTTTTTTTCTTCCCCAAGTTATAATCCCACACATGAACATAATTATGTTTCAAAGCTGTAATCCTGTTTCTTGAAAAATACTTACAGTAGTTTATTGAGGCCTAAAAGCTCTTAAAATACTGGTATATGTGCTGTATACAACATTTATTAAAATTTTTGGATGTAAATGGATTTCTAAAGATCAAAAATTCTACAAAGACAAAAATGTTAGCCCTGATGTTCTCATAAGCAACGAAATAAATAATCACAATAAAATCAGTAAACATTAGTTTATTGAAAACATTCTGTCCAGCATTTTCTTAATGTGTTATCAAATAAATATGCAAATGTTTTAAAAAAGCACAACAATGCAATGACATTTTGACAGTAAAATAAATACAGAATTAATGTTTAATCAGTAAAATAAGCAAAAGGTTAAACTAAAGGTTAATTAAATCTTAGTTGATGGTTCAGTGGAATCATGAACGCACCCATATAACTTGAATAAACTCTTAGTTTCTATATACTCTTCTTTTATCTTCTCAACAGCGCTGCCAGCAAATGCTTAGAATAAAAAAAAAATGACACTTTACTTTAAAGGCTGAAAAGAAAAAAAAATATATCAAGGTGAATTCAGCAGCTAAAATATGCAATTTCATACTTTAATGGTTACATGAAAATGATTTTTAAAAACCTGATTCAGTATTTTTTTTTCTCCATGAATAACTTTACATTAAAGGTATTCTAATCTTCAAAAATCAACGTTTTAGTCCCACATCTGCAATTATCAGCGTCCCATGGCTCGTCAATCCTAGCCAGTTGTGAAGCACAGGTAGGGAAAATGCATCTCTGTAGTCCAAAAGGGAAAAAAAAAAACACTTGATCCATACACCACAAACCGTTTTTTTTTCTTTTTCTTTTTTTTAAATATATTTCTCATCACAACACTCTACATTAGTAAAGTCGCTCAGAGCAACAGTTCACTCAAGATGCACAAGGGAGAGAAACTTTAGCTCCGAGTGCTGTCAGACTTGGCAAGATGCAGAGGACTGATGCACCTGTCTGATGTATCTGCAGAGAAATGAAAACACTTTTAGTATGCTCTGGGCCTTATAGTTTTCTACTTGTGATTTAACTGGTTCAAACCCACTTAATTACTTAGAATGTTTGCCTCGATCTATATACTGGCAGATGGGTTTGTGACTTACTTGTGTGGCTGGGCGATATGGCCAAATGTGTGATCATGATACAAATTTTCATATCAGTCCATATCTATAATTATCACAATGAGTATCAAATCACTGTTTCTCTCAAGTTTAAAGGCTGATTTTTGGTCCTGAGTGAATGTTGAAGAAACCAGATAGTTAACTGTGGTATTGAACACTTTACACATCTAAAAGGTAGAACATTTAAAATAAGGATGCACTGATGTATCAGCCAACATCAGCATATGCAGTAACTTGTCATTTCACCGCTGACAGAGGCAGATGTTTAACTGCAGTATTATATTAAAGGTTGTATCATAAATCTGTTTACTTGACTTTAAAACAGTTAGGTTAGCCTATTAGATATAATGGAGATGTCTTTGTTTCCTGTTAAATCAAAAAGAAAATAACATCTGCTATCAGCTATATCAGTGCATCCCTATAATTACAATGACAAAACGCTTGATCAATGTCAAAACATGCATGAGTAAAAAGATTAAAACAATAAAATACTCATACAGTTCATGTGCTATTTAACAATGAAAACAAAAAAACTCCTAAAGACAAAAAAAAAGTCTAATTATGCAATATAAACTATATCTTAATAATAGCAGCTGATCTTCGAGGAGAATGATCATGATATAATATGAAAATGATATCACGTTATGACATAAAATTATATCACAATAAGAACCACTATCTTTCTCATCGCCCAGCCCTACCTTGTTGGTGCACAGAATGTGTGTGCCTGTGTTTTACAGAAAAAAAAGTAAATACATGTGTTATTTTGATACCTACAACAAGAGACAACACACAAAAGAACTCAGGAAAAAGGAGTATATAGAAAACAAAAATATTTTATTCAGTATCTGCAGGAATATGTGTCAGCGTATGATTGTGTGTATGAAGACAAAAGAGAGAGGAGAGAATGGATGGAAATAACACATACATTGAATACAAAAAAATAATGTACATATAGATGGCAAATACCATAACATTGATGCATAAGAAGAAAATAGATATTTGGACAATGACAAAGAGCAATAACAAAGACGTGGTTTATGTAAGTGTGTGTATTATGTATGAACTGTGTGTTCATATATTTGTGCTCAGAACTGATTCACTGATCTTACTCTCCTTATAGTACAAGCTGTTTTGTTTTTTTAAATAAAAGTGTCTATTATTAGAGAGTGAGGTTGATATTTTGCTGAAACTGTCTGCATTACTACACAAGGTTAATTTCTTCACGACAAACACAAAAGGTTTTTTTAATGATAGTTGTGATTACCTAGTTTTTTTTGTTTGTTTTTTGTTAACTCATTGCATTGTCCTATTCAGTGAAACAAATCTTTCTGGCACTTTAGTTCATCTTTACAGCAATCCAACCACAAGAAATAAACAAAAACATAAATAGTATGTGATATATGGATGATCTGTACTGACGTTTTGAGAAAACAGTCAAGGGGGCAGAATAACTACTGACCAAACAGCATGAACACAAATAAAAGAGGTGAAGCTTTATTGTTAATTATTTTACAAAGCATCAATAAAACCAGCCCTGAAAGATAATTTTAATAACTTTAAAAACTGTCATTCTGTCAATTTGCCCTTGTATAAAAGTCTGTTACAAAGATATCAAGCTCCTACAGTAGAAGAGTTATAAGACAAACAGACTTTAAGTGAACATGTTTGCCGAAAACAATTATTCTTTGTCAAAATAAAAATGCCTGTGAAAAAAAAATCAACATATTCCAAAAGGCAGCGCCGTGTTCATTTGAAAATGAATTAGATTTATTAGCACAGGACTTATCTAATGATTAAGCTAAGCAAAGGCATGCAATGCAATTAAATAAATGCTTTTATCAACATTTCTTTTGTCCATATGACAAAGTATTAGTAAATGGGGGGGCTTTTATAGGTTAATTTTAGTGTGTTAATGATTTAATGGATATCAAAGAAGCATGCACAAGCCATACAAGTGGGCCATGTTTTGTTAATAAATTTTAATCTCTTTCTTCAGTATTACAACTTAATTTTGTTAGCGATTAGTTGAATTATAATCCAATTTTTCACTAAGCAAATAAAATCTATCATCCTAAATTTGACAAACTGCAGGCATCTATAATTTGCTATTAAAATCATAGTATGTGTGCTACTCATTTGAAAAATGCATGCTGAAAAATTAAAGATGCTTGATCACATTAGTTTGATAATCAATGAGAAATCTATGATGATGAAAGATAAATTTCTGACTTAACGTGTCAGATTCAAATTTTAAATTCGTGTTCTTTCTAAAAGGTCCGTATCTTTCCAGAGAGACAAAAAAAAAATAAAAAATCTGGATCCTCTACATTAGAGTACAGAGCTGACTAGTTTTCAAGAAAAAAATTCCCAGTTCGGATGTTTGCAGCTGAAGTGTGTTCATCTAGTCCTTTTTTTAAATCTTTGCACACAAATTCATACTCAATATCCATTCGTCAACGTGTCCCTTCATCATCAGCATCATGCTGGTGTAAATCTCCGTTCCGCTTTTTCATATGTCAGTGATGCCCGTTCGTACTGATCCAGGATTGCACTATTCTCAAGAAGTCTACATGATGGAGACAATGCAACATAATGTAGAACATAAGCAGACACACACAACAGGACAGCACATTTTTCACACTAAATGACAAAACAATGGGTAGCACTTTATGTGACTGCTCCATTAGATGCAAACACAAGGATGCAAGCATAACTGTCTAAAGCTTTGCATTTCGTCTCCTGATACACTTAATAGTTAACAACTTCTAGATGTAATTTGTTACATTGTGCTATATTGGCAACTTCTTGGATGCACAATTGTGGAGCACACACATAAAATGTTACACAAAGCCATAAATACTATGCTTCACAGTTAACCAAACACAAAATCAAATACTACAAGTGACATAAATCATGCAAAACTACAGAGGAAATTTGTATAAATGTGCAATCACTGATTTGTAAATTACAAGAACATTATTGGCATGTTAAATTGTTTAATGTGCTATTTTAGTACTTAAAGTACGACACTGAATGTACTGCAAAGAAGGAGTTAATTAAAATATCTGGGATTGTGTTCTCTTTTTGTGCTTTTAGGTGGCCTTGACACAAGTATTATTTTAATGTATTTGCTGTAGGCCTACTGGGAGAGAAGTCGAGAGGTTAGACATATCAACTAAAGATGATTAAAAAGGTCCATGCTAATGAATATCCACTGAATAACACAATGTACAGTATGTCCTCGGGTGTAGAGGGCATACAGCAAACTTGAGCATAACAGAGACTTCAAACAAACTCAGTAAACAAGATGGCCGCAAGCAGGAGAACCATCTTGGTGAAAATGAACAATTAAAAAAATAAAATATAAATTGCAAAAATCACAGAAAAGGAAAAAAAAAAAAACTTACATAAAAGTATATACTGACTGGGCAAATGATGACTACACAACATATAAAGATGTTGATTGTTGGATAAGGGTGCTTACCTTGAGATTGTCTCTTAGACCCTAGTTGTGTTGTACTCTGATTCATGTTTGCTCAAAGAGCCAATGAGGCAGAACCTGAAATGTCATGGCTCTTTCATTTAATATCAAACTCTTTTTGCATAGAGAGGTCAGAATGCATAATGTGCTACATAACAGCAATAGATTTCATTAGTGCTTTGCTAGTCTCTGGGAGCCTTGCATGCAGACTTGTAGAAAATTAATAAACAGTCAAGAACACTCTGGAAAGAGCACACAGAAAGTGCATGCAAGTTTTTTTTTTCTCCAAAGAAAGGACTCTAGTATCTTCACATACTGTTTTTGTGACATATACAATTACTTTTCAAGCAGTCAAGGTGCATGTACACAGTAAAATATTTTTTCTTTTATAAAAAGGTTGTTCTCATGCCAAAATATTGAACTAATGTAGTCATATTTCAGTCTCACAGTTAGGAATACAAATGCATATTTAATATATAATAGTTTGCATTTATGTCAGTAAACGATCTCTATGAGTATTAGGCACCATTTCAAGCCCTTGTGTTAATAGTCAATATCAGACTGATGACAGAATTAATATCTGTTAAAATGAGGTCTGTGTTTGCTTATAGAGCTTAAAAAAAAACCTCAATGTGCAGCAGAGTCTATAGATGTAAGCTATAAATCTCCATTCAGTAGTTAGTAGCAGGGGCCGCTTGACATGTTCAACAAAGAGCATGCAAGAGGGGGCAAAATTTTCTATCATAATTTAGCCCTTTTTGGAAAATAAATTGAATTGTATTTAATGATAGAAAGAGGAGGAACAAGGATCAATGCAAAAAAAGAAGCTTATCATAATCTTAAAAAAAGAATGAGAGGAAGAACAAAGCTAAAATGAGAGGGAAACATAAAAGTAAATATCCCACGGACATTTCAAACACCCCCATAGTTAACTCTAGAGTTCTTCCCTCATCAGAAATCTATGGATACTGACCGCTGTACTGCCTTTTCGTGGCGTGAAAGCCGGTGGCTGGTGGTGGGAACTTCTTCCAGGTCGTCGTCCAGGTCGCACCCATTGTCCGCTGCCTCTTGTGAGTAGCTGTGCTTCATGACCAAGATGCTCCTGCGGTTTCCTGTGGTTGGCAGCAAAGGCCGCACTGCCATCGGCGGCTGCGGGAGGTCTGTAAGCAGAGTGGCGGCCGTTGCATCTCGGCCGCTCAAATTTCCACGGCTGCCTCGGCCGCTGAGTGACAGCTGGGACAAGTGGGCGGAGCCAGGGTTGGAGGAGGAGCCACAGTGGTGATCATGGACGCAGCGTGAGGAGGCACGGCGAAGGGCGTGGTAGTTCTCAAAGTCTTCCGCTAAGTCCACTAAGTCTGCTGAGGCTGCTGCGGCTGTGGTGGCACTCCGTAAAGTACACAGCTCGTAGTGAGGCGGCTCAAAGACCTCCTGGAACATGGTGGGGTCAAAGTCCTCACGACGAAGGATGTACTTTTTACGTGGCTGCTTGATTTGGACGATGACAGAGACGATGAGCAGGATGAGGACGATGCAACATGTGACACCAATTATGGTCCCGTTTGTGTTGTTCAGGTTGTCGAGGATGTTGGCTTTCCTCTTCTCTGTGGAGACAATACACACATAAACATTAATGAAGCTGTAAATGAACGTACTGTATGTGGACCCTTGTATCCCTATGAGAGCGAAAGAAGAAGACAAGAAGAAAAGCATAGCTCACGTGAAGATATCACCTTAACAAATGGACCTAATCATGTGCAGAATTAAGGCCGTGACTTTCACGAGCAATCAAGCAGGTCATAGTGACTTACTGTAAAGCTGTAGTATATTCATCACAAAGTACAGCAGTGACATTGTGGAGAGAAGCAATCTGGGTCTTTTTCTGACATTTAAACAGTGGATGAACCACGATAGCACATGCGTGAACTTGTAACACGGCACACTGAGCTCCAATGACAGTAAACGCTTACATTCATAACCGTGAAAGAAAAGGGATAAAACTTGACATTTTACCACTAATGAGGATAAATGTGGGCACTGCAGTGGCTTTATGTGTAACTAAACCAGAGAGGAGACAGAGGACTGACAAACATGGCTTCGTCTTGCTGAGTTCTGCAGATTTTAAACATCTCACTGTGATGCATAAGTTATTGAATTCATGCTATATGTCAGTGACACCAGTAAAAGATTGAATAAGCCCATCCTGAGACAGACCGTCTATATTTAGCATAACAGCAATAACACACCCCTCCCTTTGGCGCTCATTCAGAAGCTCCTCCCCACAAAATCACTGACACCACGGCATCGACACTAGCGTGAACTGAGCCCAAACGTCCCCTGCTGCTGACTGACACTATGAAACTGTTTTACTTAATTCCATATTAAGAGCTACATCAAATTTTCAGCACCATCAGGAGGTATTTGCAGAATCTGACAAAAGTACACTGGATTAAAATCACTTACTCCACCTTTGAAGCCTCGAGATTACATTATGCATTCAAAATACAAAGATTTTCATTGTCGCCCTTTTTCATCTACGGTAAAGGCTGCAGATGAAATATCTCATAACCACAGACAGAGTTGAGGAGAGTTTATGAGGTGAAAGAGAGTGTTCATATGGGAGACGGCTTCTTTCAAAGAGGAAAAAAACTAAAACTCATCCCAACTGCAAGCTAAGCACTACAGCATCATCAAAAACGCATTGCATTTATTGATGTTAAAGTTGCAACCCAAGTGGTCCCAGAGGAGCCATAGTATGGATCTTAAGCTATGTGCTTTTATAT
>JAPQRQ010000014.1:20291427-20307334 GCA_037367365.1 Apogon talboti | reverse complement strand
TATCTATCTATCTATCTATCTATCTATCTATCTATCTATCTATCTATCTATCTATCTATCTATCTATCTTATCTAATTTTATCTAATCTAATCTAATCTAATCTAATGCTGATTAATATATTCCTTGCCTGTGGCTCAACTTCAGATCCACCAATACTGTCATATTGAAAATTTCCCACAGGCAATACTCCCTGTAATGGAAATCATGCTCCTTGGATTCTGCTTGCTTGCTGTTTAAATGGACATAAAACTAAATGGAAACCTCTGACAGTACCTTTTCTGTGAATGGCATCGAATATCACTGGCAATAACCGTGGCCACTAAGCTTCCATCTTCCTCTAATGGCTAACACTAAAGACGAGACTGTTTTTATTTTGGTGTCTGTGTCACCGCCAGTGAACAGTGTCGTCAGATTAATAAAGCTAATCAGTTTCATACAGTAGGGAGGTTATAATGCAATAGACCGTCACATGTTATGTATATAAATAAAATGTAAGAATCTGCTTTTGAGTCGTGTCTTACGTTCTTGGTAGGTTGTGAAAAGGATGCGGAAGCGACTCTTGCGACTGGCCTCATCTGCCCACATACGGATGACGCCCAGTGTGGAAACCAGCATGATGTCATTGGCCACCGTAGAGCAGAACTTGCTTTTCAGGTCTTCCACTGAACTGAGGTAAGACAGGATGAGATAAGAATCCACATTTCATTATCAGGTAACAGCAATTTACTTTGCATCTCAGTAATCCACTGATCAGCCATAAGTGTTTATAACATTTTAGGTATCACTTAAACATTTTCATTATCTGAAGATAAATTACATAGTATGGGAGTGTATTTTATTATAGTTAATTAATCTATTATGACACTATCTCAAAACATCATTTTTTTAAAAAATCTTGATAAAATAAATTACTTTGAGATAGAAAAAAAGATTCCTAACAATAAAGTTATATCCTACAACAACATATTCTACAACACTACTTTACAGTGGTGTGTGGTCTGGATCTGGTCAAACCATTAATATTTTGTCTTATGATAATCAAATATTTAAGTCAGATTTATATGGAAAAACATTAAATTATCATCAAAACAATTACTAAATAGTCTCAAATTTACTGAGGAGCTTTGACCACTGTGGCCCTTTTATATAATGAAAAATAAGGAGAGTGAGACTGAAAATGTCAGAAAGTCACACCTGCCACCATCATACACCGCCACAAAATTGCGCTTGCATTCATTGGAATTGGCCATCTCATAGTCCAGAAAACGCAGGTAGATCTGTCCGATTCAAGGAGGCAGAGAGAAGGAAATCAGAAAGACAGAAAGAAGACGTCAAGCAGAAATTCAGAAAATCTAAATCTAAAAGAGGAAAGAGGTGAAGATAACAAGAAAGAGGGACGAGAAGAAAGATTTCAGTTCCTATTCTGGCATCTTATTCATTATCCCAGTGCCTGATTTAGCAGCTTTGTAATGAAATAAGACTGACAGACTGCTGCTTGTATAAAGTCATTACACACGCATATCAAATGAGGACTCAGACAGACAGGCTCTATTAGCTTTAGACTCATTATCCATATCTGTTGAGATAAAACATTACACAAAACCTACAACCTTGTTAAATTTTAGGGACCTTGGACTTTCCATCACCAGCTTTGGCTGCTCCAGAGGGTAAATCCCACCCATTTAGTGCTCATTTTACATCCACAACTTTTCTTTGAAATTCAAAGACATAACTTGTCACCAATGAATTACAGACACAATCAAATATTTCTGTCAAAGGTGTCCTTTCCATCCACATAATCAGTAAATGGACTCTTATTATCTCCTTTTGTTAAGTGAAATATCCACCTTGCTTTCCACCTTGAATCTTCCCAACTGATTTTCTAGGCTAAGTCTCACTTCCTGATTGCCCCGGCATCATTGTCTGTCACTCATTCATCAGGCTGAGATCGCCCAATCACAGCTATGGTTCTGGTCCGCTGCGCGCAGCACTCGCCATCATTATGGTTAATGAGTGAACCGCTCCCGAACTGTGACAGGGAGATGTGATGTTTTAAATGCTCAAAGACGAAAGCTGCAGATGGAGCAGGATAATGGACCTTGCAATGTCAACTTGGCTTCAACAACATGACAAGTGAAAAAGATCCATGGGGGAAAACAAGCTCGCCAATTCCCCCGGGGGTTTCATACTGGTGTCAGTAATCATCTGTCTAATAAGAGTTTGTCATATTCTGCCACTCTGCTGACTATATTGGCTTCGTCACAAGTAGCAGCACTTTTTTTTTTTTTTTTTGCCTGCCATGCTGCAACAGAAGAACTACTGCTCATGTCAGTTGAATCTGCAATACAAAGATGAATGCATGTATTAAAGTGCTGCCTATGGGAAGCCAATGCCCTCTGAAAATAAATATGTCCCAAACAGGAAACATACTTGCATTGATGCCTAATTATGTAGAATGCTGACAGATTAAAAGTCTCTAAACATAATTTCTTGACAGATGTTACAAGGAAGATGTCCAGTGATGCGTGACTTTTTTATAGTTGATTATTGTTGGCTGGAAAAGGCTCATTTCCAAGTAGCTTTTAGTCAAACAAGTCCAATTTAATGTGTAAAAATGTATTACATTTATGTGCTTCTACCAGAAGTAGCATGTTTTAAGCTGGGTGAGAAACACATTTCCACATTTCAGCAACGACTGATCGATAATGAAAAACCGCAGAAAGTGTGAAAACCTTCAAGTAGTGTGTCTTTAATGTTCTCCACAATCACAAACATGCTTCTAAATACATTGTAATCTTTACTAAAAGATAATAATAATAATCTGTCTTCAAAATAGACCAATAATGTATTTCAGGTGGGTCCGAGTCATGCTTGATTAATGTCTTGACTCTTAAAATAATCTTACGTACCGCTGGATACATCTGTAATTTCACAAATACATTTGTAGCAATGTACCGTTTGAAGTCAGATGTATGTCACAGTATCTCCAAAGTCATTTATACATGGTGCATTTCTGTGATAAACTGAAGGATAAAGTCTTCCTTCATGAGTTAAAAAAGTTCTTCTCCCTCTTAACCTATACATGGTGCATTTGCGGTACCTACATTAAAGTGTTAGAGCAGCATAAGTGCTTTTTTTTAACATACTTTTATCCCTGAAAATCTGACATTACATGCATAAGGACCTGATGCCTTAAAATATCTGACATCAGATTTTGTATTTGATATCAGTGAACAATAATTCACTTGTATTATTCAAGCCTCACATACAAAGATCTTGAGAAAGTCAGTGAGTTTGCAGTGAATTAGATGTTTTTTGCAAAAAAAGACTTATTTGCATAAAAGGAGCTGATTTTGCACTGAATGTATGAACATTCCATAATTTACGTGCATTCAAATAACAAAGGCACAGCATTAGTGCTATATGCTGGGTGGTGCAGTTTGCACTAAATTCCACCCTTTGCAGATTCTATGTGAATTACATGCTGTATTTTCTCACTTGCACCAGTTCTGCACTCATAAAAGGGACATAATCCTTTTTGTGTATCTGGCCCTTTGACTTTATCACGAGCTAATAACTGATTAAGGTATATAAGCTATGATCATTAAAGAACAAAATCCCCCGCCTTGACTTCTACCACAGTTGAGAATCTGGAGGGTTGGAGTTTTTGAAACATAACATCTGAAACTGACAGTTTTATTTTTATTTTATATACGATATTTCAGAGCAGCTGTCTCAATCTTTATCTTAATACACTGTGATATGTAGCATTCCCTGTCTTCCAACTACATCAAAGCTTGCACGGTTGAGAAGCTATCATTATTGCCGACCCATGATGATACACTTTTACAGTAGGGTATGTTATATACTGTAGTCTTAACCAAAAGGGAAAACAGTCAAAACTTAGAATGGTTTCCTTCTTAAATCTGATAATAAATACATGTTGTACTTGTGCTTCAGTTACAACTTATAGCTTTGTCCTCCACCAGTCCATCTTTCCAGATGATTGGGTGTGGTAGTGCCTCCCATCAATATTAAGACAGAGGGTTTTTTCCCCTATCATCTCTGTATGCAAATCAAACACCTGTAGCATTTTTTTTTTGCAGAAGTGCTCATTTCGGGGGCATTTTACTTTCTACAGATGTACTGATAAAAAATTCAGCTGCAGTTGTCTTTCTGCACATGTGAACCATAAACCTTGGAATTTCTATGCAGGACAGGCACTGGGCTTCTTCTTGTTATTTTGCAGAGGTGGGCAATACTTTGAAAAAACAACAAAAAAAACTACTGCCTTATAGACCCTTTTATGTTGTAAAAGATGACAGCCTTATGGTCATAAATGGATTGCTTTTATTACATCATTCAGCCATATATTTTCATGCACACAGACCTGCAAACACCGACAGATGCAAACTGTAAATAAAACATTTTGATCTTGCTTCTCTAATGCTTCTATTGGTAAAGCTTTCAAACAGGCCAATGATGGAGAAAAATAAGGTAGCACATTGCATCACAAAGCTAAATGATAGCAATGGATCAGATAGATACAATCACCAATTAGTAAGGCAAGAGATTGGCTCCAGCAGGAAAACAGGCTGCCTCTTCATCGATTCTGCAGTGCCCAATAATGATGTAGAATCCATCACTGACTCTGGAAGAATATGTTCTCACTGTTGCTAAAAGGTGCCTTTAACAGAGTTTGTTCGCTTCTTTGCAATTAGAATTTATGTCCATATTTGGGTCGTTATCTTTGTGTCAGACGGTCCGAGGAGGTGTGCTTAAACAGACAAGACGCAAATGATGTCTGAGGAGAATGCGGTAGCTCTCATGGGTCAAATGAGGCAAATGAAAGTGTTATTATTTGTAATCCTCTCCAAATAACCACTGTCAGCTGAATTTGGACAGCTATCCAAACAAAAAATGCAAGTGAAGAAATGTTACTCGCAAAAAACAGACTGCAGTTAAATAGACACGATGTTCTGTAAAACTTTGTTATCAAACTTCTGTTTTTACTTTAACGATCATAATCCAGCTCTCCTTCTGGCATCCATTGCATCCTTATAAATGATGCTCGCACATAGGCTTGTTATCAGCTAGTGTTTTAATATTTCTTTGGATGCCAGAATAAGTTGACATATAAGCGTATTAATATTATTTAGGAACTTGTTTCAGAGAAGTAGATTTTTAGGATAAACCGACATTAAAATAACATTGTGATGTAACGCTATCACATTAAGGCATTAAGACTGGTGCAGTGCTGTCACTTCTGGCAACAACACATGGCCATTATTGCTTACTCAAACAATATGTCTTTCTATTTGTCCCCTCTCCCCCCCTGTCTTCCTTTTCTTACCTCTAGCGCTGTCCCTCTCTCTGCCATCTGCCTTCTTGGACCTTAACGTCATCCTTATACATTTAGATCTTCGATAAAATGCATTATTAAGTAAATCTTTCCCTTATCCCCTCTTCTCCCATTTTTCCTCCTCCCCTGTCCCCCTCTCCTTGCCTCTCTCTCTCTCTAGAGCACTTCGGTGCAGTCTAATTAGAGCCTCCGGTATAGGATGTCATTATCTCTCCACTGTTTCTGGCACACTGGGTACAGTGCAGTACTGTATCAGCATGGGGAAATGAAAGCCCTGCCCATTGCATGCACAACCTCATATGCACATATGTACACAGCGGTGGGGGGAGGTTGGGATCCTCTGCACAGGCTCCACTGCAGTAACATGTGCACATATGTTTTAGAAAGACAGAGGAAGTGAGGAACCAAACGAGACAAAGAAAGATACAGTAGGCTTTTTTTTTTTAATATTTTATGTCTGAGTGTGAACAGCGCTGGTGAAGATTTAGGACTATGTGCAACTGAAGATAGATTTGTACTAAAATTTTTATTTTCTGCCTTGTCCATCAGTGCCAATGACTGTCAGCCTTTGGCCCATGAGTTGCCTTGTGAGACACTCCTGCAGGGCAAAATATGACACTGATTCAGACCAAGTGAAATACATCATACTGCCAGGCTCACTCTCACTGTCAGTCTTTCATTCACACACACAGGCTTTGCCTCAAACACACAGGGATCCATTCATATACAGTACACGCACACACGCATACACCTAAAAATGACTTACAATCTTCTTTGGTGCTTTAGCAACAGTGTTCTGGCTGATTTTCCACTTAGAGGGACTAAGGGATCAATGATGCTTTTTGACCGCAACATTCAACTAATGCTTGTTTCAAAGTAACACTTAATGTACTGATCCATGAGTACTGATTATGAGGCACTCTAGCTGGAATATGTGGTCTTACAGTCCCTGTGGCCTTGCCACTTAAAGCGGTTAACTCTGAAGGCCATTTCTAAAAGGAAATAAACTGGAAATATGTGATTCAAAGATTATGTCACATCTGAGCTCAGCAGCTGATGTGGCCACGAATCACAGTCACCATTGTCATCAGCCTTTCAACTCATGTGCATATGTGTGGCACAGAAATATATTTATTTAAATACACAACTAAACCTAATAGTGAAGGAATAGTTATTTTAATACTTTTAACTTGAATGTGTTCCTGATGTGTAATGTCTGACATGTCATGTAAAATGATCACTAAGGACATAACAAAGGCAAAGGGTGACATCTTGTAACATTAAAAGTTGCTGAATTAGTGAAACAAATAATGACATGATTAAGCTGACATTGCAGCTGCCTTATCTCACTCCTGGGAGCATTGGGATAATGCACACATTCAGACAAAATGAACATCACGACTCACAGGCATCACATCTCGTAGAGAGCAATGCACTGCTCTTAGAATACATCAGACATCAAAAGGGTTGGAAACTGGGTTTAATCTTTAAAAGTAAAATATGTAACGATTCCCTAAAACTACATACAGCATAAATTCTGACAGTAAAATCCATCACCCTCTGTCAGTATGGTGTCTGTGGTGCATTTACCTGCAGAGACCCTCTGTTTGTGTTTTCTCCACTTGTTTTGGTGTGTTCAGGACATTTCTTGGCATCGACGGTTGGGGCCGTAAGCTTGTGCGTCCAGATATTACGTGATATGTTTTCTGAGCAGTTATGTTTACTCAGTCCAGTTGGAAATGTTATGTTGTTTATCTTATTTTAAGAGCTTTTTATGTGGGCCATATTCAGAGGGTGGCCATTTTCCTCTGATGCCATGCTCAAGACAGGAAGCTCAAACACTGTTATTAAAGGCATTATTTGATATTGCTGCATTCCTGAATGTAGAAAATCTGATGAACTGCTATCATTTCAACGGATGCTCAAAATCCAAAGGGGTGTTTGATCATATTTCAAAGTAAAACAGTATATTTGATGGACAATGTTACACAACAGTTACCATATACATTCAACTACTTATTTGCAACTGTTAATGTTAGTGTTTTCTGCCTCTGACCATGTAATTGAAACACTTCTGTACCTAATGTAATCCATATGAACATTACACAGAAATATGTTTCAGTTAGTCTAATGTTACACTGAATACCAGGACATATGATGAAAACACTTTCCCTGGAAAATAGAGGAGTATTGCGATTGCAAGTCTAATTTACGTCCAGGCTTAAATATTGTACATGCGTTGATATTTCAGAATTAACCTTCTAAAGTTTAGAAGGAAATAGTTGAACAGTAGCTGTTATCTAGAGGTATAAAAAGTGTTATTTTACTTTGAAATATGGTCCAATATTCATCAAAATGTTCATTATCTATTGTTTTTTCAGTTGCTGAGCAGTTGAGAGACAATGACACAACATTTTATCAGATTCCCTGCATTTTTACCGCTTCAACACAGCACTATGACATTGTACTTTTGTGGAAAATATGCACTCTTCTAACCCTGAACGTGACATCAGCGGAATGTGAATACAGTCTGCTTCCATTGTGTAAAATATTCGTCTGAAAAGAAACTGGCAACCAGAGCTTTTACTTTTGCTTTAGTTACAAATGCCTTAAAAGTGTATCTTAGCACAGTGAGTGAATATATATACAGTATATATATCACCACCTTCAACCAATGGCAATAACTGATGTCAGTATAATACTTATAGGATGTTTTTATGTAAATGTTAGATATATTATCATACATTTCTAGAAAGGTTTGGATAAACTCTTAAATTGATTTTATGAAGATCCTAAAGAAATAAACTGTAGGCCATTTTTCCCCTTTTACAATTACAGTATTATAAATGTGACCAACCCTTTTTAAATCTATAAAACGCAGCCTTGTAATACCTTCTGTCCTTGAATGAATTGTTCCAACCATAAAAGTCAAAGGGAAAATGTGGACTTCTTCTATTAAATCAAACCCGGCAAATGCACCCACATGTGGGCCAGCGCCATTTCAGCAGAAGATTTACTGCCATAATGGACTGGACTGCCTCTGTGCGTGTATGATTATACCATATAGACTCATATGAGAAGTTATAGCATTTGTAAAACGTGGCCTTTTCCTGCACTGCTGCTCTACCCTCTGGAAACTTTTAATCCTGTGGCATTAATGCAGCACAGGTACAGCTAGAAGATAAGGAGGCATGCCTAGTGTGTGTTAGTGAGTGTATCAAAAGTGTGTATGTGTGGGAGTGTGTGCATATGTCTGTATTTGTATATACGTGTGAGGAAATTTGGTGAACAGAGAGAAAACAAATGCATGGTGTGGGAGGCCTGAGGGTCAAAATGCTATTTCATCAGGACTAAGGCTCCCTCTCTCTGTCCGGTCTAACCCCACCCCCTCCTCTCTCTTTTGCCTTATATCCCTTCATTCCTCTTGGCAACAGCTCACTGATTAAAAAAAAGTGGGCCTGACCCCAAGTAAACCCTTCTGCCTATCTGTCTGACCCTTGGAGGGAAACGAGTCTACCCTCAGCCACAAACACTTACACTGGGATACTGCTGACAGCTGCAGACACTTGCAATATCAAAGCCTCCTGATGCAACCCTCTGTCCCTGATCTTATTGCATGTGTGTAAGAAAGCTGAATAGAAACAGCAAATTAGTAAGAAAATATGCTCAATATCTGAAACTGAGAATATCAAAAGGAATGGTGATGAACACATGCAATATGTGTCAGATGAACAGGTCTTGCAGCATCATTTTTTTTCCCTTGATTTGTTTCCTGTCATAACTGCATTCCGCTGTCATCTAGCTCACCCAGTTGACACGAACACTTCATTTCTACTTTATTTTACGTGACATTTCCAAATGCAACTTTAAATCGAATTCACAGCTGGATGGAAACGTAGCTTATGTTACTAACCTTAGAGCGAGGCGGAGCACGGATGTACCATTTACAGTCGACGGCCTCCGCTGCGCCAGCCTTCCCATCTCTCGTGATCTGATGAGACTCAACGATACCTTCTGGACCAACCATGTCATACTGACATGCTGAAACACACACACATGCATGAACACACCCAAACGCGCACACACATATACACACATGTGTGGTTCAAGCGACACATGAACTCACAAATAACGTCAGCACACACATGCATTAGACAGATATAGAACACAAACAATATATAAAACTGGGGAAACACTGTTAAAATAGGTTTTAGTGAGACAGAGGACAGAAAGAAGGTGAAAGGGATTGAGACCAGGGAGATAAGAGAGAAAGGCAGAAAGGGAGAGAGAAGGAGTATACCTACAGGGCAGAGGTGGAGGGACTCCCAAGTCTGCAAAATCTGGATCTGAGAAGAAGAAGAAGAAGAAGAAGAGGGGTAGGGGAAAATAGGGGGCATTCATTTTTAATGCATGATTACAAAACTCAAGAGCATCTCACAGAGAACAGAAACAACCAGGTGGATCAGTGCACACAGGAACTTCCTGCAAACAGATCTAAAAACCGACACCCTTACTTATTAATTATTTTAGCTACTGTCTCTGTGTTAGATGAGCCAAGACGCAGGCTGTTATTTATCATGTTAAGGTGAAAATTAGCTCTTTTTAAGATATTATTTGTTTTAACTTCCATTTCACCCTAATTCTTGTAGTTTTTATAGAAAAAAAAATATGACTTGTGAAATCATCAAAGGTTTCAAAATGATTTAAAACATATAATACATTTAAATTGGAATAAATGTAAATGAAGAAAATACTCCAGCTTTATCCTGCATAAAATCTACATAAAGCTACTGGTTAAAATCTAAAACAAATTTCCAAACAATTAAGTTTGATTAGAGTATCAATACCAGGTTGCTATGAAGAAAATTTTCTTCTGATGTTTCAATCAGCATCCAAATCAAAAGTATTAAGTTGTATTCTACAGCACATTAGACAGTATTATTTCTTTCAACCATAATTTGTAAAAAAAAAAAAAAAAGAGAGAGAAGAGACAAATACACTTCACTGTGAAAATCAGTTAGTTGAGGGTTTTTTTTTGTAATAAACAAACCAGAGCTGCACTGTTGTGTCTCTATTCACTCACACTAGCAACAAGGTCCCAGAAAGACAATACTAGTGTGTAAAGAGTAAAATCTCCTTCTCGCTCACTACATACTTTATGTTTTGGTCTTATCTTTGTTCCATTTTGCAGCATCAGAACAAAACAAAAGTACAGCTTAACAGAGATAAATGGAAGTGCAGAAACATAAAAAATGTCCTTAACAAAGGTTTTAGAAAATTATAGTAGACCTTTGGGAACTGTTACTCTAAGCTTTAACAAACTTTTACACACTGAGAATAAAAAACAAATGGAGCCAAGCCGGGGTAATACGTTTTGCCAGCTGAAGATAAGGAAAACTTCTCCTAAAGTTTTGAAAGTCAGCTTGAAGTGAAAGGTTTTTAACATTTTTTTTTGTATAATGTTGCAATAAATTACATCAACAACCGCAGCCTCACTGAGATGCGTTACCTCATCTTGCCAGTGCAACATCATAGTCTTTTCTCCATCCCCAAAGATTCAGTATCACTCTTCTGATGACTTCACATAAGACAGACATTGACTCCTGAACAATCTCCACCTGTCTTTCACCTGCCTATGTCGTGTGTGTGCATGTGCACGTGTGTTTCACCCAATCGATTACAGCAAAATTTCCAATGTACCACCTTTAAAAATATAAATAACTTTGAAACTGATAAAAAAAATTGGAATTCCCTTTCACAATAACATAGGAAATGCATTATGATGAGCCTTTTTTGTCGCTTATTTGAAAACTCTTTTCAAATAGTTGCATTGTTGAATAGGTTCTTCTCAGTTTTCAATAGCATAAAAGAAAATGAAAATGAAAACTATTAAGTCGTTGGACTTTATCTGAGCTACCATTTCACTATAATGGCACCATGAAGTAAAACCTTTACTGCATTAAATATGATAATGCTGATCCTTTTTTTTTATTCCAACCATCAGAACGGTTGTGCTTTCAAAGATACGCTGTTAGCTGTGAGCTCTGGGCTGCATTCATTTGAGGACAGAGCCTGCGGAAATGGGAAATACAAAAAAAGGCTTCACATTAAATCTGATTGTTCCTTGCCAAATCGAGACATGGCTACTACTGACTGAGCTCAGTGTGGAAAATGAGGGCTGATTGCACAGCATGAACACCTTTTCTAAATGTCACAGTTTTTTTGTCTGTGTGTATGCCCTAATTTTTATGTCTAGACATGAGTCAGAGCTTCAGTGTTTAAACTGGACATGAGGAGCGTTCCCATACCTGGCAACACTACATGGCTGATGATAGGAAATCAGAAGGAAAAAAAAAAAAAAAAGAACTGAGTGGAACAGTGAGCGAGGGAGGATGAGCATTCAGCATGTGTGATGATGACACTAGTTGGATAAAACCTATAATCAAAGGAGAGAGATTCTTGGCTGTATTCCAGCTGCATTCAGGTGTGGATTCAGAATAAGTGAACCTCATCTCATGCTGAAAGGAAGAAGTGGCTTTCGAATAGCTGTGTTAATATCTAGCAAGGCTGCAGTGCAAATCTCCTCTCTCCTTGGTGCTTTCAGTACCAACAGGGACAAAGTAAAGCATTCAGGTGAGCACAAATCTGGCCAGAAGAGGTGCTTTGAGTGTACTTGTGGGCTTCTCCTGAGACTTTCACTGTTTCTCTCCTGATTAATTGTTGCTTTCAAGTAAGGCTCAAATGAGCCGATCTATAAAAAGCTGAATGGGGAATACCGTGTAATTTAAAAATACAAGTGGTTCCTCTTTCCTTGGACAGGTACGTGGTGGTGAACATGGACAACATTTTTTGTCTTTTGGGAGAAGCAGTACTTTGTACACAGAGTTCAAACAAATCCACCCACATTATCAACACACTGTGATCGCTTCTCCATCTGGAGAGGTTGACAAAGGAGTCTGAATTCACTTCAGCACAGAAATGTTTCATTTGTTTTTTGCTTCCAAGAACCTAACACGGGTTTTTGCTGTAATTACTTAACTTTTTTCAGACAAAAATAAATCAAAGTAATCCACTTGCTTTCTTTTTACAGACACAGGAAATATTGATCACACTAGATGACTAATGTAGATGTCACTCCTGAGTTCTTTTTTTATGAATGTGTACTGTATATAAAGTAGAGAAAGCATATACTGTAAGCTGCTGTTACTATCGTTACATGAAAAGGTTTCAGCTTTAGTCTCATGTACTCATGGATGTAACAGCAGTTTCTTCTCATCAGTGCAAGATTACAAAGGAGTGCATTTTCTAAAGTGTCCAGATAGCTCCTGTTAGCATGCTGATATGTACCACATGAAATGTGTTGTTACGTTTTGCAGAATGTTTGGATGTGTACATCAGGCAGGTAGGCAGGCAGGGAAGCAGACAGGCATGAAGGATGAGAAAATCAAAGTGGAGGACAGTTAATGAAACAGTGACCTTCAGGTCATCTGAGCTGGTTGCACCAGAGATTTATTATTGGGCTTTGGCATCACCTAACCCACTACAATCAGAAGGCCAAGCAGCCTCACAGGAATACATGCATGTTTGCAGGCACACAAACACATGTGCACATCCACACACCTTTGATAAAGGCTACACTTAACATGGTAACAAAGGTCCAAGTAAGAGGCTGCTATGCCTATAAATGCATCACGTGCGACCCTTGACCTTTTTACACTGTGGCTCTTGAATTTCAATCAGGTAGCTTCCATCATCAATCACCTCCTCTCCTTCTCTGCCCTTCTTGATACATCGATCCAATCAATTACACAGATTGATAAAATGATTGATGAAATAAATAAAGTACATGCACTTTGTAGCACCACAAGATTTAACCATATTATTACTAAGCCGGTGCATCCAATTTAGTCACATTATTATTGGACCTCAAACCTCAATCGTACCACAGATAATAAACGGAATTTACTGTGCAAACACACCACAGTAAGCACTGATAGAAATTTCATTACACACATTATATCCTTGCATCTATAAAATGCGTGTTCGTCGCTGCCATTGTATCCATACTGCAGCCTCACTGTGGTGCTATCTTTCTCCACTGCATTGTATAAATGCCTTTGCCTGAGTGAACTGAATTCAGAGCACATCCTCACATGGCCACACCCTCTCCTCTCTTCATAAAGCTTGCCTAAGAGTGTAATCTTCTGGGGCTTACTGTATTTACCCTTTGCAACACAGAAAAGGCTCACTTTAAAGCCAGGGACTTCATGTTACCCTCCAGCATCATTCAGATACACACATAATATCGTGCTATTTGAGGAGCATAAAACACTATACATGTTCTTGCAGTTGCCATATGTAAGCACATATCATCTGTCTATTAATGCATTGTAGGGTACAGGTAGATTCACAGAGGGAAAACTGAATTTACAGATGTTATGCGCAAACGCCCCCAAGAAGTAAACAAAAGCAGCTTGCAAATGCCAGCTCAAATTTGCTTGTCACATTTCTTCAAAAACGTGTTTGTAATGCTAGCAGTGCAGCAAAGGTGATTTAGTTTGGTAGGCAGACACAAAAATATTCATTACAATTTTGTTATAGCAAAAATTTCCAAAACCAATCATGAGTAGGTCCTGATTAGCCCAGTGTGGCTCAGCAGCAAGAAATGTCCTTTATTGAAAAACCACAAGCATGCACACAAATGGAACAGAGCATTACAAAACTGTAGAAGATGTACATTTCTAATAACTGTACAGTCCCATAAGTATTGTGCTCCTCTTTTTAATACAGGCATGTAAAGTGATGTGTTGTTACAACCCTCAACACTATGTATTATTAATGAGATATAATGCAGTATGTCTAATTTGGAATTGAACATTAGGTTCCATTGCATCATATTCTTTCAGTATAAGTTGCTCAGCCTTATGTATGTAAAACAGCATATGAAAGCAACTCATGGTTATGAGTGAGTGGCAATATTGCAGGAATAAAAGAACCCAAACATGCAGAGTGTACACTCACACACAAGGAGCCCACACACAAAAACTCAATTTCCCAGTGGCCTCATTTCCTCTCAGCTTCTCAGCAGTGACATTTAAATAAGCATCTGATTAATAATCTCTGCTAAAGTGGTTGATCAAGCTAATGAATGGCTGCCATTAATCACACCAGGCACAGCTGTGGATGGAGTTTGAGAGACAGACAGAGAAAGAAAGAGGGAGATAGGGAAGGAAGATGGAGAGAGAGGGGAAAAAAGAGGTGCTCCTCGGTTTAATTACCTCCTACCCCTCCAATTGCAACTAAAGAACAGTTTTGGCAGAGGTGAATGTCCCTGTCATACTTTTCACAGTTTCTTCTATTGACTGCTGATCTGCTGTTTTTCATTCTAGCGCTTCATTCAGAGCTCACTTCCCAAAACACTTACACATATGCCATACATCTAGTGTGTTCACAAACCACGCCTGAGGAAACAAAAGGTCATTGTGAAAAGAGCTTTCAATCAAATGGTGTTGTAAAGATTAACTATATAGCTAACACCCATTCTGACAGGGCTTTGTTGACCTCGCGGATGACAGCACAAGCATACAGGGCAATGCCTGTGAAAAGAGGAGGCCACAGGATCTGCTGGGGGCTGATAGGATTCACCACACCCTGGGTGTTATGGCCAGTGAGCTGGGTCTGTGCCCCGAACAGCGATTAGCAACGATTTGCACCCCAATGCCATACCACAGGCAATACCAACTACACATCAACAATCCTGTTGAGAACTAGTCATAGAGGAAACAATAGAGACAGGAGTGCATGCTTATGATGCACAAGGCAACAGCAGTCACATTTTCCCCCAAATACATCAGTGGAAGCTTAACTCACTCTGTTTCATATTAAAGCAGACATAAATAAAGTCTGTCCTTGACCTGTATTTGTATCAGAGAACCACAGAAAATATCACAGTGAATGCAAATACGGGCTTCTCCTTATGGTTAAATGGATGAAGCTGCAGAACCACAGTATGTTCCATTGCAGGCGTTCAGTCAGAAAATATCCATCTAAAAAGGTGAGATCATCTGTCAAAGCTCAGAGAATGGACTGCCACTTCATTTCTGAAGCATATAGATTACAAAACCTGTGTGATTTCTGCCCTTGTCCGTGAAATACTGCTTCATGTGATACATTATTGATCACTATAAGGGAACAACTATAGAAATGCTGTCAAAGCCATAGGGATTGGGTGTCTTGCTCAAGGACATCAGGATGGCATCTGCATGGCAACCCTGATCACTGGGTTTTCTAACCTGGGTCATAGGATTCATTTATGATTTTTAAATGTGTAATTTTTTTCATTGTAAATTCATTGTAATGTTTCTTAATTAGCTTTGATTTTATTGACTTTCAGGTCATTTGTCTTTCCAGTCTATTGAGCATATTGTGATGTGTGATCTTGTGATCAAATGTTATGTTGTAATATGCTGTGATGTCCTATTCTCTCTTAATTGTATAGTAAGTGTCTGAATATGTGTCTTGTGTTATATTGTATAGGTATTGTG
>JAPQRQ010000014.1:20268805-20285327 GCA_037367365.1 Apogon talboti | reverse complement strand
CCCACCGCCATGTCCATCTTTACTCCTCACCCTCCAGTCTCGTCACCATCGCACTATATGGGAGTGATACTTGAGTGTCAAACAATAAATTATATCACACCCTTATCCCGGCACATGACTGATCGCTGTCAGCACTGACACATTTCATTCAGAAGCCTGTGAGATATGAGTTTACTATAGTGTTGTGGTCAATGAAACTGCAGGCGAGAGATCCTGGAGGAAGAGTTTACGCAGGGCTGTGCATTTATCTACTGTTATGTGTCACTGTGATTCATACGCTGTACCATGTGCTTCAGATACGTACATGTGTGCATGCACTACAATCCCCATCCAATTATATAGTTGCATGTGAACATCCTAGATTCGCATGCATGCTCAGCTTTGAGGGTCCAGATGTTCCATTTTGTTGTACTGCGTGCTGTCATTACTTTTATGACTGCTCTGACATGCTCCCATATGGACGCATCTTTAGTGACAGGCTCATCATTTCAGTCAGGGATAGCCTCTGAAATGCCCTCTAACAAGACTGGACCACTGCCAAAGGGTGTACTGCCATCACTGATGGACAACCACATCATCTATATTAGACATAGTCATATTTATAATCTGATAAATTCCCTAGAAAGCAACAACATTGGGTACTGCTTTAAACCTGACAAAATACTTCGCTCATAGATGTAGATTTCAAGGGGGAGAGGTGGGACATGCTCCCAATATTTAGTCACACTGCATTTGTATCCCCAAATCAGAACATGAAACAGGCAGAGGACTTTTATTTTGAAAAATGCTATAACCCTACTAATTTTTTCCATAGATATTGGCATAGCAACAGGAAGTAAAAGGCTTTTATTTGAAGAAGGCTTGCATTATTTCTAATTTCCTTTGGTTAATAAGTAGAGATACTCATATTTAGAATGAAAAGCTTGTGGTGATTTGTTACCATTTACAATATTGTATCTACAAAATGCAACACTTCCTTTTCCCATTTCAAAATTCAAGACCTCTAGTGTCCCCATTGCTTAACAGAGCTTTTATTGTGTAGACATTCACTTCTGCTTATAAGTTTCAACTAAAGACAGTTTCTACAAAAATATGAGCCTGCTGTGTCTGAAATTTTACAATAACACTTTAGATATGGTGAGCATGAAGAGGGGTTATATATAGTATTTGTATCATTAGATTATTTAGAATAAAGAGTTCTGAGGTCAATGCCAATGATGGCAATGCATTGAATGTATGAGAATGTATGACATACTGTATGATCAACTGATGGGCCAGTGGATTTATGTGACCACTAGAGGATATAGTGAGTCACTCTGCTCATCTCCAATGGTAAAGACTTCAATAACCACTGACCAGTGTATCAGAAAAGTGACTAGATGGGATGAGAAGTGCTAAGAAACAACTTTAGGAGTCAAATTAAGTAACAATGTGATAAAAGCTAGAAGTACTGTTGTTGTTTTCACCACTTGACACAGCTCTAAATGAAAAAAAAGGAGTTTGATAATAAAATCACAGTTTTTCTTCTACACGGGTGAGTTTGATCATGAGGCTTATGAAGGTATAAAGTTATTATGTGATGTTATTAGCTTGTCTAAGTTGTTGTTTGGATGATTCCAAACAGATCTTTGGTGCCGCTATTGACAACACAAACCGTACAGAAAACGGAGGTGATTTGTGGTTTTACTGTGCCTGTTTTGTGTCTTAAAACACAGCTAAGCTAACAGAGCTATAATATAAATCAGCCGATGCAGCACATGGAGAATATAAGACATAGTGTTACTTTGAATATATATCAATATAACCAGCTATTATTTTTAGCTCAAAGGTGAAAACGTGATGATACCATAACACAGAAGCATGTGAACAATGAGCTTTATACTTTGAATAAAATTGTTGAATGTGTTAAATTAAACTTGTACATCGTGCTGAAGAGACACTAGAAGTTTATCCCAATTAGTGAGTAACAACTATAACTGTAGAATGTTTTAACTCAGTCTCAAAATATGTATGTGGCCTCAGGTTAGACCTCTTTCAACATGCTGCTTGTTGGCACTAAATTAATAAAACTATGCGCATAGATGCTTTTTGTAGCTGTGCCTTTGACATTTTGAGGGCTGTTAGAGTACAGGAGACTAAATATTTGACTGTGATACAGACTATCTGAAAGCACTGTTTCTCCTATTACCTGGTTTATGAATTTGTGTTTTCTTTAACATAAACCAATGGCACAAATTGATTAATGAAATTCACCAGAATGCAGGAACCTACCATTTATATCATATTACTCTGGGTGTACTGTTAGGATGTGTAGTCTTTTGTCATGGTAGGGACTGTGCATTTGATACAATGTGAAGTTAAAATATATGAACTGACACAAAAGGGTTGGAAAAGCATGTAGGCTTAAGCGCTAAAGCTGAGGGATATAGCTTATGTCTGACCTAAACCAGAGCAGCATGATGTAGAGGCCCCTTTTTTCTGTAGGACAGCACTGATCGTATTCAGTGAAAGATTAATGGTGACTGTGGCTTTTCAAAGCCAAGCACCCAGTAGTTCAAGTATTGTCCCGTTCCTCTGATATTCTTAGTCCAAGCAGGAGCAGAACAGTCAAGATGAATCTATAATCAGTCGGTACCGATGGGATCTACGGGAGACTGCCCTTGAGGGCTAATCTATATGTGTCCCTAGTGCTTATGATGTCCATGAAATGTAGCCGTGCCCGGTCTAGACACTCGGGAGGATTCAAGAGCTTGGGAGTAAAGGGAAAAAGGTGGAATGGTTGAATTTTAACTCGGCTTTTCTTAGACATTATTCAGATTCTCGCTCTTTTTTTTAATCTTACTTCTCCTCTTCCTGCCGCTCTACAATTTCCATCGAAAGCGTCTAAGTAGCCCCCTGGTAGATCACTAAAATAGTCGCTTCTTCTACTAGAGGACAGAAACATATTCCAGTGGTTTCCAATACAATAGCTTTTTTGGCGAGATATACTGCAGGCTATTGATAGAATGGCCATTAAAGCTGCAAAAGGCATTTTTTACATCAATGTGTGAGTGGTGATTGAAACTGCAGTAATCAATTGCTGTCTAAAGTCTGTCAAACATATCTTTATTGTGTAAACTCATCAAAAAAACAGCATAACAGCTCCCTTAACCATATTTCGCCCTTTGCTTTCTATAGGGGCTGCATCCTCCATCTCATATACAACCTACAGTTAAGAGGACAGAGTTCCAGCAGTAGGGGTGAGTAATTCTGGCATTTTTACACCAGATTTCTACAGACGTGTTTAATAGAAAGATACACAACTGTCCAAAAATAGTGAAATCAATTCTTTAATTTATCACCCAGAATCCTTGAGTTAGGTTTATTTTTACACCTTAAACAATGAAAATGAAAATAAACTCTGCAGGTTCACTCTGTGGGCTTTGAAGACTTTTCAGTTTTGATGGCTTTGCCCTCTATTAGTTCCTGCAGTACACATTTAATATTCCAATAAAGAAATTTAACAGTCCTCTGCAGGGAGTTGCTGACACAATTTGCATCCTAAGCCTCAGAGTTCAGCTGTCGAGGTAATAGGGCTGATACAGGGCAGCTGCGTTTACTGTCCGTTTATTCTTCTTTTCGCACTTATTTGTATCAGACCAGCTTCTATTTTATTTATGTACACGTTATGCATGCTTGCGTGTGAGAGAGAGAGGGAGAGGGAGACATTGCAGCTGTCAAAGTGCCAACCTGTCTTTCTGTTGCTCTGTCAACGTCTCCCTACTTGTACTTCCTATCCCATGGTGCAGAACAGAAAGAGGTTAGGGAAAATGTTTCTTTCCTTTTCACTCCCTCCTTCATCTTTTTGCCTTTTGTCCATCATTCTCGACTTACAAATGTCAAGCAGGCTAGTCATTGTACCACTGCGCGACATACTGTCACTGTTATAACCCATCATATTTTGTGTCCAATAGGAGCTTTGTTACTGCTGGGCTACTGTTTAACATCCAACCTCCATATCTTTGCATTCATGTTTTGACATAAACATGTATCGTGGTCTCTGCTGTCATGGTGAGGTTTCTAGGGTCAGTAGTTGAGCTCTCAGAGTGATGAGAGTCGAGAAACAAAGGCACAAGAAAGGACCCAGAGGTTTATATTATTTTGACACGCCACATACATGCCTAGTGTCAATTTGCATCAGGGATGTCAAGTATTGCCCCGCGTTAACGTGATCTATGTCGAGACACACAACTTGACAGGCAACAATGTCAGGGTGACACAGGATGCAGTGGCTGGTTTTTAAGTTATATGTCAACTCAGATGTCAGAGATCACATACACACCAGAATGTTAACATACTAAATTTACCAACCTTTTCCATTTTAAACACACATATCAACTTTATGGAGTAGATGTACATGCATATAAATATTTATTTTGTATACATTACTTAACATCAAATTGCTCCGATCTCTTTTCTCACTACGGCCTCACAGTTCATTATTGTCGTTATGTTTTATTCATGGCTTGTTCCCAAACTGAAACCACTTCCTTCATTTTATAGGATCGGTGTAGTGGAGAATGGGTTTATTTTTATGCCACTATACATTCCATTCCACCCAGAGTATGACTTAAATACTAATGGATAAATATTGTCAGTCAGTTAAAATAATTTCATTATGGTAAGTGGCTCAATTGCAGGGTATGATAATTATGTTGTTTGCAGTTTACTTGCAATTAACGCACTCTGCGTAGCAACTGTGCGCTGTACAGATCCTTGTCGGGCTCTTCACCCGTTCCGTATCTATGCTCGTGCTTCTCGCAGACTCTGCCTTTTATCTGTCTTTTTCTGCACTTCTCATGCCGTGGATAGAAGGGTAGAATGTGAAAATTATTTTTAAAACATTTGCAGCAAATCTTTTTAATTTATGGTGCATACTTAATTCTGTCTGATGTATCATAAAAAATAATAGTCAATAAAGCTATATTAAGGCTAGTGTGCATATTTTGCCAACAGAAAGTTTTCTGAATGACCTCTAAAACGACTAAAGTTTCTCTCAGGGTGAGACACGCTGTGCATGCTCTTCATCATCAAACTGTACACTTCTGTGTAGCAAGGTGATATATTTAACCTCCTAGGACCCACTGTCCACGTATGAGGACAAGAAATTCACAGCTTTATACAAAAAAAAGAAAGAAACAACTGTCCCCTGCAAAAGACATTCCATAATTTTTTTTAAGAATGCATCTGAAAAAACTGTTGCATCATGATGTTTCCAATATAAGCAATTATTTAATTGAAAAAAAAAAAGCCAAAACCTGTGGGAGTCCTGGGTCTTAGGAGGTTAAAGCACTAAAACACAGTTAAACCCTGGATCATTTGTTTCCAGTCAGAAACATTTCAATATAACATAAATCAGTGGTGTAGCCCATAACAGAAGCCTCATTTATATAAAACCAAGTTATGATCTGAAAACAGCAAAGTTAAGACAAAATGCGTAATCATCGCTTCATTATGTGACCTCTATTTTTGTTACTTCTGTGGCTCATTCAGTGAGTTTTAGGGGGAGAGAAATAATAGTTGTACTGTTGGATCTGCTTAGTGTTAGCTTAGCACTGCAAAGTTTGTTGCATTGTTCTCTTGTTTTAGGAAATTACGCATGACAAATACTGGTCTCTGACTCATTCATTCATTCATTCATTCATTTATTCATTTTCCTGAACACCTCACACAGTCACAGCGCTGACATAAAGGGACAAACAACCATTCACTCTCACATTCACACCGACGGGCGATTTAGGTTGACCAATTAACCTATTAGTGCATGTTTTTGGACAGTGGGAGGAAGCTGAAGAGAACCCAAGCAGATATGAGGGGGGACATGTAGAAAGGTCTGCCCCTTTGGCCGGTCTCAGACTGTTAGCTTGTTTTCAATATTTGGCCATTTATGTACTTGTTGTTTGGATTATGGTCATCTGTCCACTAATTTGGTTTAGCTGAGCTTTTAGCTGATGTTGTTGTGGTTACGTGAATGTATAGCATGTGTGTATTGCTACAACATGATGTCATGCATCAATACCATGGCAACACAGACGAAATAGCTTAAGGGCTTAAGAGGTTCCAGACTATCTGGAGACGCTAAAATGTTGTAAACTTAACAAACTATTTAAGTAATTGTAATAGACCCTAGTTTTTACAGTATTTATACTAAAATGAAAGCATTCAAATTGATATTAAACTTAAAATAAAAGTAACCGTGTATGAGGGAGTAGCCATTACCTCCATTCTAACATACAACACCCTTATCTCTCCACAAGGGACATCAACAACAAAGTTTCCTGACTGAACATGTTCAAAATGCAGCGCAGCACAACACCTCCTGCACATTGCTGGACCTCCACTGGAGAGATCCTGGGGAAAAAAACATTTGAAGTTAAAAACTTTAATACCCTCCTCCGCTGAGAGAAGCACATACTTTATCACTGTTAACACAAGCTCTGCAAATATCCACCTGTGCCAGTGCAGATTCTGTTGCATTATTTGTGTCAGGCTCTCCTCTCTGTGAGTGCTTTATTGCAGGTGTGTGTAGAACCATGCACACGTGCTGTTTATGAGGATTGCAGGATATTCAACAGAAAAAGCAAATGCTGTAATTTGTCAGTTTAGAAAAGCTAATGGGTACGTACAACTGAAGTAGTTTCCTCCTTGAACATTTTGTTAATGAGGTTCATTTATTTAAATTAGTCCTATTTTCCTCTTCCTGTCATTGGAAATTCAGATTTGGAGCAGACCCTATTCGAAGTAGGACATTTTGATTTCAGGGATTTTTCTCCCTCATTTTATCAGCCATGGGAGCTAAACACAACACAAATATGTACAAAATTTTATTATTAGAGTTTTACATATATAGATAATGGGATTTTTCAGAAAAAGGAGTTACAGATATCTTAAACCTGACTCACCAATCAGTTTATTCCTAGATTAAATTTCTCCAACCTCATTTATCACCAGTAATGTTGCTTTTTCCCATATTTACTGTAGCTTTAAGGGGGGATAAGGCCAACTTGGCAGTGTGACTCTTGCCTGCCACCAGCACAATAAGAAGGCAACAGGAAAGTAGCCAAGCACTCGCGCTCAGCACTAGCTGTAAGGGTCTGAGCAGCAGGGAAGCTGTACTGCAACATAGCTTTTCTACATGTCTGCCAGATTTGAGCATGAATAAATAAACACAGTAAGATCTGTCCAATTTTCCCTCAGCCCAAAGGCTTTAAACATGAATACTTATGGCACCTGCTATGATCAGTCATTATCCTTTCTTCACATGCATTATTTCACAGGTGCCAAGTTAAAAATAGTTCTATCTATTTTTGATGGGTGCCAACGAATGAGTGAAATAAAGAACACTTGTGCTTGACACAGCACATGGTGCCAGATGAGGAGATTACTGCTGGTTAAGCTGTTCCAACTGTGGGTTCTGCAACCAAATCACTCAACAGGTCACAGTTCACTTGTTAGAAAACAAGGAGGTCTTCTGGGGACTAGAGTAACTTCTAAACCACAATTTCCTGCTCCATATGTAGTGAGGTTATTGCTCTAAGTCAAAGTAACAACTTCAATATTGAAATATATTCCCATTACCATAATCGCATGTGTTTATTCTTCAACAATAAATATGCTGATAGCCTTTCTTCATAAACTTCAAATTTATTAACTCAAAAAAAAAAAAAAACCTACACTTCTGTGTAATTGCGATAAGGCAGTGGCTTGCTTAGTTGAATTTAATACAGAAATGTCAAAGTGAAAGCTACATCTGAGCTGGTATATGCCTGTCAAATGCATACCAAGGAATGAGCAGTTTCACACCTAGACTATCCTCAGATCTGCTGAGGCATACTGTATAATACAATATGTGCAGATCTGATTTGTACATCTGCAAAAAAAATTTCCTGCTTATGGGAATAAGACTGCCGTTGGTCTACGATCTGAGCAGGAATTCTCCTCCCCTACCGTTATCTTCATATTACCATTATCAAAGTCCCCTTCATTATGTGAAACAACAACCTCACACTTCCCTAATACACACTGAAAATGAGTAATTTTGATGAAGATTTGGATCATGCTATAATAAGGCAGGCCCACTTGGTTCTTTGTAGTATTCTCTTTGGTGGAGATTTAATCATTTTAATGCCAGAGTTTGCCTCCCCATGTGCAAATGTTCTCCCAAAACAATTTTACACCAGGCTCTTTGCAAAGGCTCGAGTGATTCATCCTGGGCTTAGAGCTGCCCATGATGATTATGATTTGTTTAAATAAATACAAGCAGCCCAGGGAGTTGTTTATCCTCCCTATGGCAGTATGATAATGGGTTCAACCAGACCTTTTTCTGACACTGGCACAGTGTTAAATGTAACGTGTGGAGATGGGTCTGGCTATTCCTATTCTACAATGTGGAATTCCTCTGCACTGTGGATCTGAACTGTATACTTAACAAATATATGTAAAAATGTATGTCTTTTATTGTTTTTAATTGTATACCTGTTTTATGTCTTTTAATCTATTCTTGTATTTTATTATTTCATTTTGGTTTTATTTATTCTTCTGCACAGCACTTTGGTCCACTGTGGTTGTTTCAAAGTGCTTTCCAAATAAAGTTGGACTGGATTGTAAAAATAAATTCTAACTCTAAAGATAAAAAATAAACTATGAACCACAGTAAAATGACAGACGAACAGTGGAACAGTTTAGTGTGACACAAGTATCAGCCAAGCGTGAGCGTTAACTCAGCAAGATGCCCAGCATGGTGCTGAGAGACAGAGCCAGGGTACAACCTGAGCACTGGGACACAGTACAAAACAACACACTGACATACAATGACTGACACGAAATAATGGCGCTAGTGAGAGACAGAGCAGATTTTTGGGAAAAGAGAATAAGAAAACAGCCGACTGTGGAGAAATGGCAGGGGCTGGCAAAAAAAGCAAAGTGAAACAATACATGCTATTAAACAGCGCTGAGAAAAGGGAGAAGGAAACAGGCTGAAAGAATCATAGCGGGGTAGGGAAAAAAAGGGAATGGGGCTGCACGCTGTCAAAATTCAGAGCAGAGCAGTAAGTGATTAGTAGTGGTGTGATGAGTCGAGGTGAAGGTGTGTGGCTACTGATGAGGGATAGCTATCTAGCAAGAAAGAGAGAGAGAAGTAAAGGAGAGAGGGAGAGGCCACCAGCCAAGTGGTCTACCACCATCCGGGGAGGAAACAGCATCTGTCTCAGCAAAATAGAGAGGAGCAATCAATAACGATACAGTTAGGGTGTGTGCATGTACATGTGTGTCACTGGTGCATTGGATATTGCAGTTCTTTGCACTGCAGCTGCCTTTTTGCAAAAAATACTGTATACTGCTGTTGAAGTTGTAACATGTGGATTTAATTGTGAAATTGTGCATATGTGAAATTCTTAATCATCACTTCTTCTCATTGAATATGTTGATTTATAAGCACTTTCTATATATCTGTAACACAAACTAAAACACACGGTCAATATGGTCTCAGTTCTATCTTTAATCTCCCCTTGTACAATATTACAGCCATAAATGCACTGAAAAAAGGAGCGGGGTGTAATCTTACTATACATTATCATTAATATCAAAATCTATTTCTACCAGAGGACCAGTCCAAACTAGAAAGCATTTAAGAATGACTCAAAATGGATTCTGAGAAGATGATCAATCACTGCATATGTTTCTGTGACCTGCAGAAAATGCAAAGCGCAATCCACATAATGGATTTTTATCCTTTACTTTGGTTCAGTGTAAGTGTCAATGTTTTTAGAATAAAAAATATAGTTCCATTTATCACTGCCAGGAAAGTACACAAAGAGGCATGCTACCTTGTTGACATGGTCGAGGCTCACACAAACACACAGATGCATGATGGATTACTGTGCGTCTGCAGCTATCAGATGAGTGTGTATATATATAGCGTATATGTGCTCTATTTAGTATTTCTATATGCAACCTTTGAAGTCAAATAAAAATGGGGGAAACACTCTTGATTCCAGAGAGAATAACCCCGTTGGTCAGATTCACTGCAATCAAAAGGACTGTCTGTTTCTCAGTGTGTGTCAGGGGGAATTAAGACCCCTGAATGAGAAATCAAATCACACAGCATTTCCTTTTCATCTTCTTTCGAATCGATAGCATGTCATAAAGTACGTTGTAGCAGACCTTGCAGCATTCTGGCATAATGTATGGATGAGGATGAGTCAAACTGCCTCTTCATTCTTTCACACAATTTCAAATAAGTAAGGAGCTTCTTGCAACTTCAAGCTAACTCTCTAAAATGTCAGGTTTATTCACAGTCACATTGGCAGCTGAGATTAGACCTTCATCAGAGTATCTGTCCTTACAATACAAATATTTCCGTCATCCAATTTAGTCAATTTAGGCTTTTCCCTGCTTGGGTGTTTGATGGATGTCCAGAGTAGTTGGCAGTGGATGGGAGATTAGGCTTTGATGTTCAGGCCCAGACTGTTAGAGTATTCAGGTTGACTTTGATAAACCCCATTAGAGTGTCGCTATCTCCCTCTCTTTCTCTCTCTTGCTCTCTCTCACACACACACACACACACACACACACACACACACACACACACACATAAATCATTGTAAACCTGATTGTATCACAGCCATTAAAAACAATGCCAATTCATACTTCATCGTTAACTCATCTGGGCTATTTAATCTTGATTTCTTTTAGCATTTTGTTGACACATTTCCCACATTTATCTGGTTTGTTTTAATCAACTTTATAACTGAACAAATCATGACTTTTAATTTCAGATGTAAATACGGACATGCTTGGTATTAAATCCAATCTTATAAACTCTGAATCCCTTCTATGGGGGGAGATCACAATGCTTTACTGAAGTGGAACTGAATGAGCTTAATGTACTATTTTTAGCTCTGATGATAATTGATAATCTAATCTAACAATAAAGAATTGTATGAATGTAAAAAGGCAGATGGACATAATACAAATACACAAAACACATTAAAAAAATTTTTACCCAACTATATCTGATTAATTAAGAGGATTTCTTTTCTAAATGTCTGAATAATCAACATGTATTCCAATTGTTCACCAGCCAAGATGGAAAATAAATCTTCACAGGCTTCATTATTTATTGTTCATTACTATTCCTTTTGTTCCATCTTCAAAGATAATCATATCAATCAGTGGCAAGTTTATCTTGGTGACTTTGCAAATCATTCCCTAATTTTAACTCAGTTGCTTATTTCTGTATCTGTCTTTCACATGTACCTTCAATTACATGTTGACAGAAAGGGCATGGATGGGTGTGATGATGGACTGGTTTGATATACATGAACATACTGTACATGTCAGTATTTAAACGCTACACACACAGCCCAGTGTTTAAAAGACAGAACATATCTACAGGGAATTTAAAGGTTTGCCGTAAAACTAAATACATACAAAATACTAACAAGTACAATAATATGTGTAGTACTCAACCTAAATCAACAAGTGAAACTAATTAAAGCCATTTTACCATATGTTACTTTATTAAATGTATGTATGAATTTGACATTTTAATTATCTTCAGACTGTGGGTGAAAATTTGTAGGGTTCAGATTTGCAGTGGCACACGCCTGAGGACTGATTTGCATGAGTTAAAGCTGCAGTTCTTGGAAGTTTTTTTTAAACCACCATTGACCAGAAATACTGTAGTTACTTCATTATAATTCAAGCGGTCTGAGAGGAAACAAGAATCCTACCCACTCCTTTGGACTCTGTTTTCAGGCTATAGAAAATCTACCCTGTGACTTATGCCCCATCTACACTAAGGGAGATATTTTGCAAAATGGATATTTTTCTCTATCCACACATAAACAGTGTTTTGGGGATGCAAAAACACAGATATATAACTCTTTCCAAAGTGATTTTTTTTTGTGTGCGTATCCATGTGAACAGAGAAATGGAGAACCTGGACAATGATGGCATCCAACCCCATTTTCTCATGTCTATGGTTACGTTATTTAATGAACCTGTACCTGAAACATCAAACCACGGTGTATAAATCAGTGTATGAACAGCAGGAGGCCCAGGTCGGCATGGATATCTTTTGGAGACTGACCACATCGTTTAAAGACTACACTTCCACAACAAATACTTACTGTAAGTTAATTTAATACCATAACTGAACCTGTCAGCGCTCCTCACCATCTTGGTTTGTCCGATCATTTGTGCCAGTTTGTAGTTGTGTTTGCATTGTCATGTGGACAGAGATAATTTGTAAAACAAAAGGTGGATGAAGAAAATATCGATTAAGAGAATAACCATGTTAATGTGGACAGGGCACTCCATTTATTAGCCTAATCACAGGTGTTTTCAGGGGAGTATGAGGTTGCACATGCCACTGATGGCTGATGGATTGTGTCTGATGTGACCTGGATACAATTCTACTGTTCTACTGAGTTTGTCAATGAAAGTTTAGAAAAACAGTTTTATTTTTCCATAAACAACATGAAACAATGTCAGGTCATCTGTCTTTATATCCCCTTGAGACCCAGAAATGCATTTTTCTCCTCTGTATAAGACTCCTCTGGACAAGTGTTCCACAGCTTTACTTGGGGGGGGGGGGGAGAAGAGAAGATATATATACCATTAAATAAACAGAAGAAGGTGTAAAATTTTGTTTTTTTCTCTTGATTTTAGCTCTTTAAGTTTATTTAGCATAAGAAACCATATGCACACATTTATTTTTTTTTTATATTAGAGATGTAATCACCATTACAGCAGCAGCCTGGTTTAAAGCTAAACAAAAATTCTATTACACTATAATCGGTATTGTTGTCAGATCAGAAGAACATTATCAAGAGGCAGGTATTAACATTGTGTAAATGTAAAGTTTAATAAATGACGGTGTGCACGACTAAACATTCTGCTTGTTTTTTTCTTTGCTCGAGATCGTCATTGGTTTGCGTTGCTTTTTATTGACTCACTCTTCTTCTTTAATGAAGTACAACCTTGCACATACAGACACATTACTCACGTGTGCAGCCGCCTTCCTGGAAGTTGAAGAATCCTCTTCCGCAGCGATCACACTTGGGTCCGGTGACTCCTGGTTGACACCGACACTGACCGGTTTCATCACAGTCAAACGACTTGGAGCCAAATGAGTTACAGTGACACGGTTCACACACTCCACCGGTGGTAATGCCGTGGGTCTGGGGCTGGAGACACGCAGTCACAGACAGAAAAGAGGGATGTAAATGGAGGTCAAACCCAGCAGGGACGAATCAGAGCAAGGCAAAGATGACACTAGATCAGACATGAGTAGGTGTGGAGAAGTAACAGGGGAGAGAGTTTTTTATCTGATGCTTTAGATCCTTTCAGATTGTAGTTATTTATTGATATGATGGATACACAGAGGGGATAAAAGCTATCTTGATGCCATTTTAATTCGATTGTTCTTAGGTTCAGAAGCCAACTACTAAGTCAGTTTGATGGTCAATGTTTTTGCTCAGATGAAGAATACAAACGCCACAGCATTCATGTCGGTTCATTGGACTGAGCCGCCCTTAAACCGCGACACAGAAGCCAAAGCCATTTTCAGAAATGTCCTGAAATTCAGGCAGATTAAAGCTGTGAATTAGGTCCAGTTCAGCTGGTCTGAAATGCACAATGTGTCGACATCAGAGAAAAACGTTTCAGATGGAGTTGGTATTTGTTGGTATTGTCTCAGCAAGATGGTGGTAAAATCCATTAACTGCTGTGTGAATGTTGTCCGGGTCAACACACGGCACACTCCTCAAAATTAAATGATTTTCACAAAAACAGCCATGCTTCAAGACTACTATGTACGACAACACTGGGAAAACACATGCGAGATCAGGGCTCACACAGCAAAAAGACAGTTAGATTTAAGACTTTTTAATGCTCCTCATAATTAACTTTAAGACCTATTTTACAATAGTTAAAAACAAAAGAAAAAAAACTACATCAGTTACTTTATGGTTTAAGGATTCTCCTCAAAATAACATAAAAAACAACAGATTATTGACCAGGTGAGCAAGTGATAAGCTGTACTTCAGATGTTGAAAATAAATGTGTCTAGAACTAAAAATATGCAAAAAAAAAACTAAAAAAACTATCAATTATCAGTAAGACAGTTAAATTTTCCATAGAATAATAATTCAGAATAGGTACCCTCCTTAATTCTGTTGACTTGGTGTTGGATTCAGATTCAACTCCAATCATGCATGTATGAAATACAAGAAATGACATGAAAGCTTGGTTGAACTGCCAATTTTCACTTCCCAATGTATAGTCTCAAGAGCAGAGGGGTATCTGCTCTGTCTATTGTAAAGTGTTTTTGGTTCCATTGTCCTTTATGACATTAATTTGAGAGGCATTAATTTCTTGGACAAAAAAAAAAAGATATTTCTATGGAAATCTCAGGAAAGCAGTGATGGACAATTTGTGCCTTTGGGCTTGACAAATGCAGGTCAATTACTGGAGTATAAAGAAGCCAATGGGTGGGCTCAGTAAGGCTGAAGTTATGCAGAATGAGCTCTTTCTTGAAGGGATCATGCCAATCTAGTACATAAATGTACAAATATCTGAATAAAGTCTGACACGTTACAGATTATCTCAATATTTTAAAAGCAGTTTTAAGACTTAAGATTTATATTTTATTAGCAGTCAAAGTCACATTTAAATGAATACCAAGACTTTTTAAGGATCTGTGAGAACCCAACATCCCAAATGATCAAATCCACCAAAAACTCGATTCTACTATACATGTTAGAGTGTGTTAAAACGTTCCTTATAGCTCAGCATCCCTGCAAAAAGATAGAATGCTTGCACACCACGATGCTAATTTCATAAAACACCCCACTGTCATTCCCATGCAGTGTGTTACCCCCGTCTTAGGCCTGTACGCCCCCCTGGGACAACCCCCCGTGCGGGTCAGCCCTCCCCATCTCTGCTGCACGGCTTCCACGGGGACGCGCTCCACCGGCCTCCGCGTCTCCCGCCTCTCGTAACCCTGGCGACGCAGGTCACAGCGTCGGCCCACGAAGCCAGGGCGGCAGATGCAGCGGCCCTCGACGTCGCAGCGCTGAGACATAGAGCCGTGATGGCTGCAGCGACAGGGCACACACTCCTGCCGCTCAGCGTCCCACCAGCAATTAGGCTGGACCAATCAGGACGGGCAGAAGAGGAGCACGAAGGGACCAAACAGGGAATGAGGAGGGCAAATAAAAAAGACGAAAAGTAGAAAAACAGAAAGACATAAGGAGGGAAGAAACAGTAGTAGGAGATTTGGACATTTGACTTTACCTGTTATGTCGCCATTCCTCAAATTTATCAAAATAAAGTAAACAATTATAGAGCAATACCTGAAGAAAATGTGGTTATAACTAAAATCATTCAAGTCTAAAGATGTTACAAATGGTGTGGGATAGAATAAGTCCAAAGATAAGCCTCAAGTCAAAAAATACCGATAGTAAATGAATAAATAAAATAAATGAATAAGTCTTCTCTCAGTTTAGTATTGACAGGCTATTATTTAGGACTTGTAACCAGACAATGCTGTAGTTGGGACATACTGGTGAACATTATGATAACCCTGTCATTTTACAAGGAAGTAGACCTGCTACATGCCTCTGACAACAATCGTAGAAATGTACATATTCAATATATTAAATGTGAATATGTTTCTCCTTTTGTCTACTACCTCTTTTCAAGTGGTGGTTTATGACTCAACAGTAGGGTGCTCTTTCAGTCTGAGTGGCTTGCAAAATGCATGGTAAAAAAACAGCTTAATTTTGTCCAGTGTCCAATTTGTCAGATGTTTAGATCAACTGTTGTGTGTGAATGTCATAGGGCAGCATTTGATTGACAGGGGACAGGCTAAGTTTACACTGTCGGTACAGGTATAGTCATAGGTCAGATGTTAATGCAAAAATATGCACCTGATCATGTTACACAAGGATTCATTTACTGAAGATTAAAATTAACTGGAATTCCAGGGTGTCATATGTAGAGAAGCACTGATGTGAGAGAGCATCAGTTATGTTAATTTATATTCTTATTCATAAGAAGCAGAGGCAGAATATTCAATAAATACAAAGATTTTAAAAATGTGTTCACTTCTTTTTTTTTTTTTTTTTACAATAATGCTGATGTTTTATATGCATTTACCATAAAAGATAAATGCCACTTTATGGAGAAATATGGGTCCAATGGTGAAATTAGTTGAGAACCACTGACATACGACAGATAGTTTCAGTAAACAAAACTAGAAATACAAAACTTATGACCATGAAGACAGAAAAAAAGGTTAAAAATGAAGAATCATAGGAAAATTGCGATTTAATGTTCGGCCTATACTGGGCAGTGTGTTATATAAAGGTCAAGGTCGTCCAAAAGTCAGTCAGTCATCTTCTGAACCCGTTTAATCCTCACTAGGGTCGCGGGGGTCGCTTGGAGCCTATCCCAGCTACTTAAGGGCGAAGGCGGG
>JAPQRQ010000014.1:20235694-20248134 GCA_037367365.1 Apogon talboti | reverse complement strand
GCAGCTTCTTATTAACCTACATAACCTAGATGAGCTGTGTGTGTGTGTGTGTGTGTGTGTGTGTGTGTGTGTGTGTGAGAGAGAGAGATTCATCCAGGAGGTTAAGAGAAAGAGGTGGGAGGGAAGTTCCTGACTACAGAGTAAGGTATTCTCATTCAGTCAGGTAGAAGTGAGTCACACATGCAGCCAGCCAGATGGACTCCACATCCTGCTACTATGCTACACAGTCTCACCAATGAAACTGTGTCTTAGTGAAATTAATTTAGCAGACAACAATCCCGCACATGGTTTTAGATGTGTACTCTGTAAATCCTAATGCGGCTGTCATTACCCTTGCGAAAAGCAGCTGACATGCGTTTTGCAGTGGACAATAAGTATGCTGCAAACACTCAATGATACAAGGAGAGCATAGGAATAAGGGATGTGGGTGTAATTTGCTTTGTAAATTAATTGTGCAGCATATTTCTTGGAGACCCAAGTTTATTTAATCACTGTTCTTTGTGTATCGCTGGTGGCTGTTGTTCAATGTATTTCTTACTTCCCCTGATGCCACATATAAATTGAATGCATAACATCTGCAGACTTTAAATGCCTCGTTCAAGCAGCTCAATGTATACTGGATATTGTTAGATTCCGGTTCCTGGTTCTTCATTCACTGACTGCAATACTAACTGGCTGCATTAGTCATCAAGAGCATCAGGCTTCTGAAAGGACACTGGCAGAATGTGAAGGAGAGACATAAGAGTTTTTTTTTTTTTATCTCTCCACTTCTAAAATGATTGAGGAAGGAGTAAAGGAGCTGATTCATGTCATCTCTGTTGGCACTTTTTTTCCCCCCCTCACTCATTCATGAGACGAGGCCCGTATGAATTAGCGTGGTTAGCAAAGCAGCTGCAGATGCGAGGCACTATTCACACCGCCAGATTTCAGAGTATCAAGTCGAGTGAATTCAGGACTTTTATCTTCTTTAATTATGTAAATCATATGCCACAGATATTTCCTATCAACTGAAGAGGCAGAGCTTCTTTCCTCTCAGCACATTTTCAATGAGACTCCCAAGAGAAGCGAGAACAAAAAACAATTTGTAAATTGCAGAATTACAGAAAAAAAAAAAAAAGTGATCTAGATTTCCACAGTGTCTCTGACTTTCAGGGTGGTAAATTACAAATTAGCATTCAAGTGTAGACAGATTTCGAATATTTGCAAAAGTAATAGCAATGATGTTTGTACTTGTATAGAAAATAGTGATGTTATTGCATGTGTTTGTTGAGCAACTTAACTGCTAAGCCATTTGCAAAATAAAAAGTGTATTTCTACAGTGTAAATCAAAGCTGAGAGAGCTATAGTTATCTGCAGAATGAGAGATTCAAGCCCCAGGAGATTACAGTTAGTACAACACATGCACTTAATCATGTCTGAGTTACAGCTTGTGTTCATTCATGTGCATCTTTTTTGATAGTGACGCTCTCAGTAACTTAACTTGAAGTGTGAATACTTACATATCTATCACTAACTTCATTTCTTCATCATAACTCACTGAATATATTAAAAACAGCTTCATTCACACCGAGTCCCTTAGCTCTTCATTTACAGTGGCTCTTTACCTTGATGGCTTTGTCTTCAATAGCCTGGAGCCACAAGAGTGTTTTTGACATTATGCGTTAATCGTATAAACAATGACTCACTCAAGTCGACAATGGCAAAATTTCTCTGTAAGTACAGTGGGTGTGGAAACAAACTGGCATACTTTATGTGTCATGTGCACTGCGCTTTTCAAGCCTCAAACACACTAAACAGTTGACAGTGTTATTAAACCCAGTCAAGTGTAGATGGAGGAATATTAAATCATGGTTATGCCCTGATTCCCTGCCATCAGTCATCATTCTGCCTGTGTAACGGGATCACAACCAAATTTGAGGCAAATTAAGAAAGTCAGGGTTTTACACATAACCATAATTGCTACGATTGTGTTCGACAATACAGACACAATACTTTTTGCGATGCTCAGTCAGCTTCTTCCAGCTCTGTACACTGAGGAGTGATGCTGCTGAACCGAATTAAAATCTGACACTGTTTCACATCATGACAGATATAGAGAAGTGAAATAACAGCCTTCCCAGTCACAAGAGGGTCCCAGCCAATGACAGTATATAGCCAATGGAAATACTGAGTGTGCAGACAGACAATCAATAAAACTGCAAGAGGCCCCCACATGGCTGTCTTCCCTGGATGATGTTTGTTATTCATTTGGAGCATTGCTGCTAGAGCTATACAGCATGGATATGCTTACAAAGGAAAAAAATATTAATTGACAACACCAGCAAGGCAAACCACTGCAAAACAGACAAAATTACCTGCAGTAAAGTTGTAACTTGCTGAAAATCCCACTGCTTCCAGTTCACCATCTGTAACAAATTTTATCCACAGATATCGGCCGCTACTCCTGATATCAGGTGGGCTGTGCTGACCACAGTATCGTCCGAGCATTGGGGAGAAGCCAAATGGCCCATCCCGGACCTCGATGTTGTCAAATTTACATTCCCAAGAGGACTCGATTGAATAATTCTCCTCAAAGTGTAGATCAATACACTGCCTTGGAGGAGCTGGAAGACACAATGAAAATAATTACCATCTAATGCAGGGCAGGAGTGAAGTATTAGCCATTCATTGATGAACATTCAACCTGTTTCATTATCAGCACGCCCACTGGTTCAATACAGATCTCAAATCCTGACTGTTAGTCAATTCATCTGATAAACAACATAACTAATGTAGGAACTGTTGAGCTACTATAATTATTTCAATAACATATCTTCATCACTGAATCAAAAATGATCTCCTAATATGAAATAATAACAGTCTCAAGTTGCCACTTCCTGTCTAATAAACAAATACATCTAATCATTCACTCAGTAGTTAATATGATTTCCCCCCTGAGGATAACCCAAGGAATGCCTCAACAGAGAATAAAAAGCTGGATCTCCTTGCTTTTTATTGCTGCTGCTGCTTAAAGCAGATATTTACCTTCAAGGATGTAAACACACTCTGTGTCTGGAGGGTATTTGTTTGGGTAATTGGGAGAAGTGAAGAGCCCTCCTTCTGGTTCCTTCACCCATGTTCCACATTGACCTGCAGGCTTTACTCCAGAATTGTTTTTCACTATAAAAAATATGGAGTGAAAGAAAGGCAAAAGACAGATATTAAAGCAGAGGAAGAGGACATCTGAGCAGTAAAGATGAGAGGTTGTGGTGACGGAGATTACAGTACCTGCTGTATCCTTCTTTGTTGCCCCAGACAACCCAAGTATGAGAAGACTTGCAACAACTGTGAAGAAAATACAAACATATATTTTTGAAGGCATTCTCTGTCATGTACACGTCCCTCTGCTCTTGTCCTGAGCTTTATTTCAGTCGAGTGAGGGCTGAGTCAGCAGAGAACACATTTTAGGTTTAGGATTTTATAGACATCTAAAGAATTCTATCACCAAATGTACCCTAAAGGAGTCAAAAATGGCACAGAATCCCCCTAAATTTGTTATGAACACACATTTTCTACATTATTCATTAGGAAGAGTCATAAAGTCCAAAAGTTGCTGCTTGTATTTTGCTTATAGGCCTTTCATATCCAAACACCTATAGGCCTGTACTGTAACTTTATGCACCACATTTTATACATATGTGCAATCTTTGGCTCTTCTTCTACTTCAAATCTCTTTAAAATAAAAAAGTACAGACTGAACTGACCAAAACAGTCAATAATGAATAGCTGTTTAATATCACCATCAGTGTTTTTGTATTTACCAAAAATGACAAACCTTAAAAAAAACACAAAAAAACACATCATAAACTTACAGTGTGACCTTCAACGGTGAGTTTACAGGTTGTAGGATGCAATGTGTGCGTATCTTACCTCGTCATATTTGTTTTATCCACAGAAATCACTATTCCTTGCCTATTTGCTTATTTATCTGTTGCTCTGATATTTTGCGTCCCTCTAAACCGATTAAAGGATTACTATACTTCTTCTGCGTCAGGGTAAGACATGTTTGGGCAAGCAGTAGATGCTTTGGCCAAGTATGCTTCAGCTGATGAATACGCATGTCTTACCGTGATGGAAGCTGTGTCCATGTACCATGTCTGTTCCTTTCACAAACGGCTTCAGACTCAACTAATTCCATTTAGATTTAGGAATACTTGGAGAGAAAAAAAAAGATTGAGAGTTTCTGAAGATTCACAACGGAAAAGTGCTCATACCATGCAAAATTTTTGCTGGAAAATAAAATGTAAAAGCAAATTTACTCCTGGGGAAAAAACAATAAAATATATATATATTTTTTTTTTTTAAAAAAAAAAGGAATCCTTGCAGATGTTTCACAACAACTAATCACCAGTTTCATATAAAACCAAAAACAGTTCTAAACACTCGCCCGATTTCCATCCAAACGTTTCTAATACCCTTTGGTGCTTTTGATGCACTGAAAGGATTAATAGTCCCGTCATCAGCCCTTCTCTAATCGCTCCACCTTTGCGATCTTCTTTTTGAAAATATCATGGACAGCCTTATTTGTCCTCTTTGGTCCCTTTATCAGGAGAGGGGGTCCTTTAGAAGCATGTAGAACCACGCAACACTCATCTCTGCAGCGTTATCTTTACTCTTGCGCGGTGCGTAAAATCCCCCGGCTTGGCAAATAAGAAAAAAAAAAAAATTAAGTTGACGTTCTTTTGGGTTTCATTTGTCGTATTTTTTTGTTTCTCAAAAGCTGTCAGTGTTCTTAGTGTTCCCCTCTGTCTTGGCTTCTATCAACTGGAGAGTCCCCGCAGCCAGTAGGAGTTAATGTATGATCTCCCCCCTCCTTCCGTTCCATTCAGCACTACAGCCGTCCAATGCGCCACAATCCCCACGTACTTTTGATGCACGTATTAAAAACTTCTCCCGGAAACGACTTCATCCACGCACACGAATCAGCATCAGAATACAGAAGGGAGGGCTAAGGTGTGTGCGTGTGTGCCAATGTGCGTGTGTGTGTTTCAACAGTAAGCACGCGCCGCAGAATCCATTTCGACTCGTGCATCCACCGCGCAACGAAAACGGAAAAGTAAGCAGAAATAAGGCGATGAGATATGAAATGAAATAAACAAACAAACGAAAGCCGATCCGTATCAACTCGAAGACTGAGCTCTGTCAGCATGATCAAACATGGAAAACCTGCGGGATCAAATAACTCAAATTATTCTGAAAGTGGTGGAAAAACAGTATTGTTATGCAAAAACAGCTGGGCGCATCCAAGCTCGCCTTGGTTTTGGTAATCTATTACATTTACGCATCAACGACGTTCAGAAAATGACCGACAGTAGCTAGAACTCCCACTACAGTGTCATTATGGGTGACATCTTTAGATTCCCCCTTATCCCCTTGTGCTTCCAATTTCTAGAAGAAATTGAGCAGTAAAGCGAAACCTGCAACTTTCTTTTTTTTCTTTCTCTTTTTTCTTGTCTAAAAAAAGTTAGAAAGCCCTATTACTTTTCTTAGGTGTGAGTGTCAGGATGTATCCGCACTCATCCACTGTGTGTGTAGCTGCTCTCACACCTGATGACAAAGCTGATCAGAAGGTGCCCAGGGACAAGTCAGGGGCTCGGGCTCCCAAAATAGTCTTGGCACCCGGCAAAAAATATCCATCTTCAGATACTCTTGCTGCAGAGGCAATCTTGGACTCAGTCCCTCTGTGTGTGTTATTGTTACTGGTTTGCATTCTTTGGACAAGCTGGACCAGCTTGAAATATACTGTTAATGAACCTAAGTGTTAATGCATGCTGCTAGAAAGTCCTTTGTAGAGCTGTTTTTTTTGTTTTTTTTTTTCAGACCTTTGTGCAGTGACTTTGCCTGTTCTGTCTCTTATGTCTTCCTCTTCCTCTCTCTCTGTGTTTTTTCTCCTACATAAACCCTCTTGAGAGTTCTGCACTGTCTCTAATGTCCTCCTCTTAATTACGTCCTGTCCTAGACACTGGCCGGTTACTCACTGCTCTAAAGTGTTTGGTTTTAAAGCAAGTAACACAAGACTTTGCAGGTGCCATGCATGGCTTTGAGGATACCTGTGGGAGTGGGAAATCTCAGCAGTGTGTTCAGCTAAAGACTCCAACTAATCTGTTATACAGAGTGATTTAATGGACTCTGGATTTAGACCCCCAATGTAAAAATTGAAGCTTAGCCAGTTAGTTTCTTGCTTCTGTATGATCAGCTCCCATGTAGTTTGAAACCCGCAGAGTAGCACAGCGTGTACCCCTTTCCTCCAGAATTTCCCCAAAACAACAAAGACATGGCTGAAAAGAATTTAAAATGTCAATTTTTCTGCAAACGGCAAAGCCTATTATAGATCTTACAGTCTGAGGGGATGTCAATAATATCTGCAGCAAAATACAATGCAGTGCCAAAGCCTGTTATTGATTAACAGTGGTGCTGTAGCGTTTAACAACTTTCTAAGCACAACACCACACGTTTCTGATGGGTAAACTCCAAGATAAAGCAGCAGGGCTATATGGGAATTATTCAAATGAGGCTTATCTGGCTCACTGTATGCAACAGTAGCCCTGGTGAATTTAACAGCAGCCTCCATTTAGCTCTCCGGCATGTATAAACTGTCTGTTTGACTGAATAGCACTGAGATAGTGGGAGCATCTAGGAGGGGGGAAAAAAAAAAAGTATTCTCCAGCAGTCTCAAAGTCTGCCATTTTTAATTAAGGAAGTCTATCTCTTTGGCCGGAGATAACTATTGTGCTGTGTCGGCCTCACCTAAATTTGTAATTGTAATCAGTTTGGGGAAATGGGACATTCAGGCAGGGAGCTGTGAGTTTCACACATACTAGAAAATCAATGTCTGACACGTGCAATGCCCTGTTTCATGTGTATGTTTGATTGAGTCTCATGATTATGTATTGTTACACTGCACCATAACTACACCTTTGTGTATATAAATGCAATATTCAACATGAACAGCCATAACAACTGCATTATTTTTGCTGTGAAGATCAAATTCATCATTGCATCCTGTTCATTTGGCAAAGAGTTGATGAGGAAATTGGACATTCACCTTCTACTTAGTGTCACCCTAATGACACTGGCAGCACAGTTTCTTTTTGTCAGTCCAACAAGGGACATCACTAAAGCGGATAAACACTTAGACTAATGCCTCCTGCCCAGTGGGACTCAAATTAACCTTATTAGTGATGCATTGAGCAGTTTGTTGGCCTAAAAAACACAATTTATTTGTCATTCAAGGCGCCTTGTAGTTCATTAAGCAATACCCAGCTACAAGACGGGGTCGTTCCAACCGCGGGACGAATTTTGAGCTACATTTTATGCTACATTAGCTGTCTGGGTCTTTGCTGATAGGCTGCCTTTAACTTCACCCTGCACCTGGAGCCAGTGGGAAAATAAATCCATCAGATTAGAGTTTATAAACTACCTGTGGATACATTTTTGTTGAGGTGCCTTTGTTAGTTTGCAGTAAAGCCTGCCAGGGTAAAGCCTATGCAGTGCTCTTAGAGTAATCATAGTAACCTTGTGATGAAGAGTTAGGATAGTACAGTAGAGGCTCATGCAATTTCCTGTTCGTGTCTTAATATTAATGTAATTCCTTTAGTCTCAAAAAATAAATATATGAAATACAGTCATATATTTTACATCATGTACTTGTTGCAATAGTACTTCGATCCTTCGCTGTATGGATTGTACTTCACTTGGGCAAAAGCCTTGAAATGAATGGAAACAAATGTGAATGTAGTAGAACACGCTCTTGTGCTCTCATGCTCTAATACACACATGCCATTGTACAAGAAGTGTTCCAGTCCATATATGATTTAGAGCATCCACAAGGTCATCTGTATTTCATCACTGGTGCAGATTCTCTCACTGAAACGTACAAACTTGAACATAACTTTCCAGTGAAAAATTAAAACAAGTATTCTGGACACATGTAGACTTAGACTAGTGGCTTCACTGACGTCAAACGACTGAGTGGAGGATGAAAGTAAAAGCTGTTTTTAGATCCATTTTTCTGTAATTCAAGGTTGACAGACCAATGAGCTATTTTTAAATGTGGGTCTCTGCAAATGAATTTGCCATCTACAAATCTTTCAGTGTTGCTAAAAGCGCTTGACTGCTCACGAGCCTATAAATAATATTTCGCATTACAAAGTCCTACTATTTGGTTTCAGCGTGCTATTTCTTTTTAGGAATTCAAAGCGCTGAACACTAATTTCACTTTGAACCCCTCTATAATCAGCTCTCTCATGTCTTCTCAATGCTGCAACTCATCTGTCAATCACGGTGGCTTTACCCATCTAGCAATTAACATTAGCCCACGAGGGGTAGCTGCACTGTCTATGAACCTAAACGGATTTTAGTTTTAGCTATAGTGTTGAGAGTGGGTGAATTGACAGATTTTCAAGAATTTTCAGCTTGTCTTGTACTTTTAATGCATTCTCTGCATACCTCTCTCTCTCTGTCCTCTTAAGCATGTGATCAGTCATGACCAGAAACAGTGATTTACTGCTTCACAGGTGTCCTGGATTTGGAATAACATACCCTCTGCAATCTGTTCAGTGTATGAATCCCAAGCCCCTGAGTTAAATTGACTGTGTAATTCGTCATTTGACCTCATTAGCCACTTGGTGGGGGAGTGTCATGGATACTGTAGAGTCACTCCATGGGGTGTAACACCCCTTATGGGGAGTTGAAGTCACCAATGTCATAATGCCACAAGAACACACATTTTTTTCAAGCTAAATGGCAAAAGAACCAAACCAGAGCCAAAGTTTATTTACAGCATTGGAGCAATGTGCGTGGAGGTGCCACTTTTCATTTACATGCCATCGTAAAAACTAGAAATCATTATTAACACCCGTTTTTTTTTGTTTTTTTTTTAATCCTCGCTCGTCTTTGTTGGAGTGTAAAAATGTTACTCGTCTTTGTCCTGTGCTCACGAAGGCCGACTGTAAACTGGAAGCGAGAGATTATTTCTGCTGAAATGCCAGGTGGGGGTGGGTGTAGTGAGGTGATATGACCTTTATTGGCCTCAGTGTTTGAAGACAGACTCTTGCTGCTGAGATCCCCTCACCCTTAAACATCTCCGCTCTGTTTCCACATTGTCAGTTGCGGCTGAGATGTGCACAGTACATTCCACTCAGTTCAAGTGCAGTCAATGATGCTGCTCTAAAATGTCACCGTGAAGTTCCCCCTTTGAGAGTGAGTCATGATAAAATAGGATGTTTTGTGTTTCAGTAATTGAAATGTGATGAATTCTGATATGTGAAAAAAAGTGAAATAAAAGGAAAATGAAAAATGAAATTCACTATCCCTGACATTCTTATTCATTTGAACCAAAAACGTGGACACGACCATTATATTCAAGCATAATTTTTAATTACATTACTTCTCTTTCCCACAAGAGCTCACTCGTCTTCCTTACAGGCACTGCTGATGATGTGAAGAAGTCCTAACCTACTGTACTCACTGATATGTGGAGTCAAGCCTGTGATGTGTAACAAATTCGGTTTTCTGGGGCACAGGGCAGCGGTTAATGTCTGTAATGGAAGAAATGAGTTTGTCTGAGTCAAAGAGAAAAGTTTAATTCAAACTCTGAAGTTTAATCTCATAACTTTGATTTTTTTAGGGAATGACATTTGAAGCAATACAGTAGGAAGCGCATTTCCTCATCATTATTGTGGCTGTCAAGTCATTACTGTCATGTATAAAAAGACATTTTCGCAAAATAATACGGTGCATTCTAAAAGATTTTCACTGGTATTGTTTGAGAATTAATGTGCATGTAATATATAAAAACTGCATAGATTCTAATAGTACACAGTAAGCATTTTTGGGTATTTAGAAGCATCAGTCAAACAGTTAAAATACAGACTAGCGCGTTGACCAGTGGGATCCATGGGTTCTGGATGTGGTAGTTTTTATGCTGTTGTGTGTTTGTGCATGTGTGGTACTTGAATAAGGTAACTGGGAAAAAAAACCCCATAAAACTGCTAATACTGTTATTAATAATTTATTGGTCATATGTAAAACAATGGTTTAAGTTCATTATGCCATTATACGCCTATACCAGAAGGTGGCAGTATAGCCTACAGAATGTTTGCCAAATAACAAGTGAATGCAAGTGTTAAAAAAAAAATTCAGGTATGCTTAAAGTAGACAACGTGGTGCTCTGTAAGCTAATGGTAGCACTGTTTGGAGGTAATAAAGAGCTGTTCTACACCTTGGTCTTTGAGTAGTGTAACACATGCTGTACCGCATTTGTCCAGCAGTCACCGCCAAAACATTCTGGGCATGGCAACGTGATTGTAAGGCTATTGTATTCCACAATTACTAATATCTCCCAAAATACTGGCCCTATCAACTTGCCGTTTTTGCTAGTCTCTTCCTTGACCAAAATTACATAAGTATGCCAAACTGCAGCAGTCAGCTTTTTCCGGATTTTGTGTGATGCCTGAGACACATACATACACACACTCACGCACACACACAGAGGCCACTTGGCTTTTAATATGTAGATACCTGTGGTAGAAACACAAACAAAACATGATAAACTAATGTCAGCGGTGAGTGTCCGGTTGCATAAAATATATTGCTGAACTTTTTCAAGGTAAATTTGACCACACAAAATAAAAAGAGCACATTTCATTCTAATAAAAAACACTAGGACACAAGAGCATATGGATTCATTCATGAGTCATCAGCCTGCACAAATGTTGCAATATGGCAGTTAAATAATTAATCTCAGAGGGGTTCTTGCCATATTGCCCTAATCTTTTACCATGTACACTTCAAAAGACATGCCAAAAGAGGAAATGAAAAGCATTATGAGAAAATAGTGATGGTACATTTTTCTTAATGTGTAGAATGAGGTTTATCTGTATGTCACTTATAAGTGCATATTCATCTTATTTTAATGGATATAAAGGTGACCAAAGGCTTACGTTGGCAGTAGATGTAAAGGATAATTGCATTAATATGTGCATCAAAAAACACCCAAACAAGAAAACTATCAGGTCACTTTATTGTCATTAAGCCAGCTGATGTAATCTCATCACTGCAGATCCAAAGCAGCAAACAAGAAGAGCAATAGACTGTACCGTAGGAGAGGAAACCAAAGGCAGAGAGGTGGGGGAAGGGTGGAGAGGAGAGGAGAGGAGAGGAGAGGAGAGGAGAGGAGAGGAGAGGAGAGGAGAGGAGAGGAGAGGAGAGAGGGATGATTAATGATGACTGAGGAGAAGATGGCCAAGGTGGTTAGTAAAATTAACAGAGGCTTAGCCAGCAGCAGACCACTGGGAGTAGAAGGAGTTCCACGGGCCCACACTGACTCAGGTCCAACTTGTGCGCGTGAATGTAAATGCATCCATGGATCTGTGTTCGCATTAATGAGCTGTTGTGCAGTTAGATCGAAAAGACCTTTGATTAAACTGAAGTGTTTAAAATATTACAACACAACTGAGAAACCCCTGACTCGTGTATGTATTATCCCATCAGCTGTGAGTTGCACTTCAAAATGACACAATCAAAGAGAAGTATTTGTTTGATTTGTTGCTGTCTTTTTTTTTTTTTTTTTTTTTTTTTTTAGTGTAAAAGGTTCTGATGCGTCCTGGAAGAACGATCAAGAACCACCAGCAGAGGTAAACCAGATCAGACATAATGTGGATCAGTTTATGGGCTTAGACCTGGTCTTATTGCAAATTGTGCAACTTTCAGTGCTTCTTTTGGGACATATTTTTGGGAAATGGGCATTCAATTCTGTTTTAAGCAGTCTTAAAAAAGTAGTCTTAAATTTAAATTGTAGAAACCTATAGGAACCCTGCCTGGTCCTGAATCAGATGCCGTGTTTGTGATATTGTCATAACAGATCATGCCCCAACCTTAGTGGCAGTGGTTGGATAAGTGAGCCAACATCTCTTCTCTGAGCTAATGCTAACGGCTTGTAATGCAATGCTGTGTGTAGAAGATAGTAATACACTGATACTTAGACAGCACTGTTTAATGATGCAATCTGTGCAGTCCATATGAAAAGGAAATGTGACAAATTAAGATCAAATGTGACATTTGACAAGTGTTCTCTGTGTCTGTCTTTGTGAAATGTGCTCAAGTTTTGGAGTGTTGTTCTGAAAAGTAATTTTAAAGATTTCATATTAGACTTGTGTACAATGGTCTTCTATGACTTTTTAATAGAACAGAAACTCTATTGTTGTGCAACAAAATCAAAAGATGCAGGATCTTCTTTAAGGTGCACAGAGGCAATAGAAGAATACGTAGAAAGTAAAAGTACATATAAAAGAAGTAAAACTACTGCTTCCCATAACCATCACTGTACGAAGTATTGTTACATGTTTCAAGTCATATTCTAGCAGCATTTAGAACTGTTTTATCAGTGTTTTTTATATACT